>JAUTBQ010159381.1:0-12902 GCA_032361185.1 Lepetodrilus ovalis | reverse complement strand
GCAGAGGATGAGATCGATCTGCGAGAGCTTTTTCGCACGATAGGACGATACAAATGGTCGATCATGCTGATCACCCTGCTGATCACGATCATCACCGCAGCGATCGCCTACCGTATGCCCAAATACTACAAGAGCACTACCGTGATCGAAGTCAAACCCAAAGCAGAAGAGGGGAAAGGCTTCTCTTTGGGTGGAGCAGGTGCCCTACTCGGACTGGCAGGTGTAGGCGGTGGAAGCAGTAGCTCTGACAAAGATGCCGCACTGCTTGGCATGTACCGAACCAACGACAAAGTACTGGAAACGGTCGACTATGCAGCACAATACTACACTTATAAGCACTTTCGATATCTAGAGCTTGATGAAGCAAACTGCTCGATCGCTATGTCTGATATCCATATCCCAGACTATAAAAAGTTTGGTATGGAGATCCTCTTTGAGCCTACATCCAAAACCCAGTTCAGACTCTCTCTCCTATCAAAAGTCTTCAATGAACTATTAGGAGAGTACAGTTATGATACCCCTATTCATACAGAACACTTCGACCTCATCGTTCACAAGAGAGCAGAGGGTGCCGTACCCCAGAAGATCATCCTCAATGCAGACAAACACTATATCTTCAGTAAGGTGATCTCTAAAAACCTCTCTGCCAAGGTAGACAAGGCAAACCCTTTCATTACAGTCAGTTACTTCGATACCCTGCCACAGAGAGGAGAGAAGTATATCAAAGCACTGATCGAGAACTATATCCAGATCAGTATCGGGTTTGAACTAGAGGATGCAGAGATCACCCTAAGCTCTCTTCAAAAACAGATTGCAGAGATAGAGCAGAAGGTGCGGACTAGTGCCGATACGATGGAGAAGTTCAAATCAGAGAAAAAGATCATCGCACCTCAGGCACAGGCAGAAGTCCTCATCAAGGGTAAGGCTGCCACAGAAGAACAGCTGATCCAAAATCGCTACCAGAGAGACCTCGTCAAACAACTCCTAAGCTTTGTAAAGAAAAACAAGAACATCGATGCGATCGCACCTTCACTGGTAGAGCTCCAAGATCAGCCTACGATCACACTGATCGCCAAACTTCAAGAGCTACAGTTACTAGCCACAGAGCTGGCACAGGAGTTCAAGCCTGCCTACCCCAAGCTCAAGAGCACCCGAAGTCAGATTCGATCGATCAAAGCCAAGATCAAGTCCAATCTCAAAAACCTCCAAAAAACCCTCTCCGCCAGAGAGAAATCCCTACGAAAACTCCAAAAAGAGTATGAAGCGAAGCTCCAGCAAACACCGACCACAGAAAAAGAGATGACCAATATTCTACGAAGCTATAAGTTGGATGAAAAACTCTATGCTTACCTACTCCAGAAACGCTCTGCTGCTCAGCTCAAAAGGGCAGAAGCGATGAGTAGATTTAGAACGATCGAGCCGATCTATACAAGCCCTGCTCCTGCAAAACCAAAAAAAGCACTCATAGCGATTATAGGATTCATTAGTGCATTAGTATTTGCAATCTTCTTGGCATTTTTTAGAGAATTTTTAAGAAAGGGCAGATAGATGATCATCTTGGGGGAGAGACATCAGTTCAGTGAGATGGAACTAGCACTGCTCCAGACACAATTTGACTCTATCGATCACATCAGTTACAAAGATATACAGAGTCAAACAGTCATCACCCAGATCAAGTCCTATCTGGAGCAGTCTAACAGATCCGTCATCCTCCTTAACACCTGGGCACGTATCCCTGATGAGCTCCTCACCTATCTGGTCAAACTGGAGTCAAAGGGTATCCGATACCTCAGTACAGAGAGCTTCCTCGAGCAGTATCTTCAGAAATGCTACATCCCAGAAGACCAGACCAACATCTCCTTCCTGGAGAAGATCAAACCCTACAGTATGGGAGGATACTTCCTCAAGCGTATAGTGGATTACATTGGTATCGCGATCATAGGCATTTTCACATCACCTTTTATGCTCTATGCTGCTTACAGGATTCGTAAGGAATCACCAGGTAATATTTTTTTCAAACAAGATAGAGTCGGTCTAAATGGCAAAGAGTTCACCTGTTATAAGTTTCGATCCATGCGTCTGGATGCTGAAAAAGATGGAGCCCAATTTGCTTCAGAAAATGACCCAAGGGTCTTTGCCTGGGGAGAGACCATGCGAAAAACACGCATCGATGAGCTCCCTCAACTCTGGAATGTCCTCCGAGGAGAGATGCATATCATCGGTCCTCGTCCTGAGAGAAAGCACTGGATAGAGCAGTTTGAAAAAGAGATCCCCTACTACCATGAACGCCATCTCGTCAGACCCGGTATCACAGGCTGGGCACAGGTCAACTATCCCTACGGTGCCAATACCGAAGATGCCAAACAGAAACTCATGTACGATCTCTACTATATCAAGTATTGGGATCTCTGGTTAGAGATAAAGACCTCTTTTCGTACGCTGATGGTAATGAAAGGAAAAAAAGGGCTATAGCCCAATTTTTATTATCTAAAAACTAATCTCTTAAAATTTTATAAATTATTTTCACTAGACTTTTAGGTAATATCCTCGATATAAAGCGTATAAAAATATTTCTTACAAATTCATATGTATCAATAAACCCCATTTGTAAAAATTCTTTTTGCACGGATACTTCACTCATAGCATACTTCCATCCGCTACGCCGCTCAAGCTGCCCATAACCTGCTCTCATATTGACCAGTACCTCTGGAATATTGTAGAACTTGGCATCAGCCATGATCATCCTCCCCCAGAGATAATAATCCTCGAACCACATCATTTTCTGATATCCACCTGCTTCTTGAACTATTCTTTTTTTATACATGGCAGCCGGATGATTAATTGGGTTTCTCTTTTTAGAAAATTCCACTATCTCATCATGCATTTCTGGCAGTTTTCGATAAGAGACTATTTTATGTTCATCTTCATCAAATTCACTTACCCAGCTACTGCAGATATCTATTTCTTGATTAGCAAAAACATCTAATTGTTTTTCAAATCTATCTGGCACAGCTATATCATCGGTATCCATCCTAGCTACGATCGCATAAGAACAGTTTTGGAGACCTATATTAAGAGCATCCCCTAACCCTACATTTTGTTCTAAGGGTATCATTTTGAAAGATTCTCCAATCTTCTCTTTCCAGTGATGAATCCTTTCATAGAGTTCATCTGTGAGCTTTCCATCCTTTACTAAAACAATCTCACCTGGCTTAATAGTTTGCTCATCCCAGATGGACTGCATACATCTATCAAAGTATTCTGCTTTTTCTTTATGGTAGATAGACATAAGGACTGAAAATTTCACTTTACCCCTTTAATTTTAATTCAATATTCTCTAAAATTTTAAACAGTTTAAAAAATATATTAATTTTTATCGATAAGAATGTTGCTAATTTTGCATGATTAAAAGCTTTTATAAATTTATATAGAAATCTAATGTACTTTTTATTGGTCAATTCTTTCCTTGCCTCTCCCATAAGGCTTTGCTTTTTATTAAAATCGTCTTTTTCTTTTTGAGATATTTGTAGTTTAGTATAATATTCTTCATTAAAATTATATTGACCATTTTTCAAGCAGCTATTAAAAACTTTTGTTACGTATGTACCTATCTTATAAATATATATGGCATTATTTTTGGTAATGCTTTCACTATTATATCTACAGTCTAATAATACATCTTTTGTGTTCCCAACTTTAAATTTGTTACAGAAAGTTCTTGCTAAAAAGTCCTTGTCTTCTGTATGTATAGAATGATTGTAGCCATTTAATACTCTGAATACTTCTTGTTTGGCAAAAAATGTGGGATGCACGATGCCTATCGTTCCATACCGCAACATCTTTTTAATATATTTATGTGTCAAAAGCTTATTTGTAGTATAAAAAATCCCCGTATGATCAAACAGTGTAACATTTGAACCCATAAGATCTAAGTTGTGCTTAGTAAGGTATGCTAATTGTTTTTCTAACCTATCTAAATGAGATATGTCATCGGCATCCATCCTGGCTATGTACTTACCAGTAGCATGCTCTAATGCTCTATTTAAACTATATACTAAACCTTTATTTTCATCATTGATAAAAAGCCTTATTCTGATGTCTCGTTTCTCATACTTTTTTACAATTTCAATAATCTCTATATTCAATGGATTATCAACTACGATTATAAACTCTATATTGCTATAGGTTTGATTTAAAATCGATTCTATTGATTCCTTTACCCATGTAGTTTTTTCATTATATGTACTCATTATTATAGAAATAATTTCATTCATAAAATATCTCCTCTATATGGGTTAATAATTTTTACTTTTTTGCTCTCTGGCAATTTCCACCTATCCACATAATTAACTCTTTCAAAAAATGTATCTACATAGTACAAAGCTTCTACTGAAGCCAATGGAAATCTGTGATAATAGGAAGGACTAAAAAGAGTCCATTTGTAAGAAAACACTATTAGTATAATAACTAATATCAAATATGTCTGCTTTATCTTCATTTCTATTATTAGTGTACGCAAAAAAATATATCCCATAAAAAATGAAAATACCCCAGATAAAACTCTGAAAGGGAAACCAGGAAGAAATGCGTAGGACAGCATAAACACCACCATCGCAGTTAGATTGTAGATATATTTTACTCTTCTTCTGTATATTAATTTAACTGCATTTATTAAAACAATCAAGAAGATTAAATAAGTTGATGCTATTATTGCTGCAACTATATAGGATCGTGCCTTTTCTGGATTAATTGCATGAACAATAAAAAACTTTAGTTTCAACATTAGTGGTGAACTATCACCCAAAACTAAAGTTACAAGATTATCAATATTGGTATAGATAAATAATGCTGAAATCAAACAAAGTATTGAAAATAATATTAACTTATTCCTATTCTTTTCCAATAAGAAAAATCTAAGAATTGGATATATAATAATTGCGGACACATGAAATGTAAATCCTATAAATATATACAAATATTTGTGTCTTGTTGAGAATAATGCCATTAAAATAAACAGTGAAGAATAAGATTGTCTTAAATACTTTAAAGAAGTTCCATATTTAAAGAATATAAGTGTAAAGGCTATAAATAACGCAATTTCTGAAATACCTAGATTGTGATACTTGGATACCTTTTTTATTACTACAGCGAGTAGTAAAACCTGAAGGAATGTATGAATAAATAGTAAAAAGTAAGGGAAGGGCTCTCTGATTATTATTGATAGCATATAATGGAGTAGGGGTAAGCCAAACTCAATACCTCCTGCAAAGTTAAAAAAATCTACTGAAAATCCATAATTTAAAAAGTCAAGATAGTTATTGTAATATGTGGCGAAATCATGTTCTTTATACAAAAACATCGGGACACCAGAAGAAGTTATGCAAATTGATAAAAAACCCATAACGGCAAAGAAGTAGACATAAAAATATTTATTTTCAATCTTGTATACTCCCAACATAGCGAGGGATACAACTGATACAAAGAGGACTAAAGATGGTGCAAACATTAATAGAATTATAGGGAAAAGAAATAATAGTATCTTTATCATACTATTATTTCTATAACTGGCATTATTAGTCATATATCTCAATACCACTTGCATGTGTATGTCGTTTATTTTCCGGTGGTAACGTCATGTAGCTACTACCATATAAGATTTTTAAATATTCATCACTACTATTTGGAATAAAAAAGTCATATCCTTCAAAAGAATGCTTCTTTAATGGAAAGATTGATGTAGTTTCTATATACAATTTATGGGATGGCATCCTTCCACTTCTTATAGTTTTAGAATTCATTGAGTTACCATTAGTATTTATGCTATCTGCTATTCTTACAAATATATTACTTAGTGGCTTTATATTTAAATATTTATAACTAAATAACTTGATTAATAAAAAGTTAGTTTTATAAAACAGTTTTTGAAATATATTGCTGTTGATAGTAATACATGGAAATATATCAATAAATATACCTTGATGATACTTGATATTTTTACCTACTTCATGTTTCTCTATTATTTTGCCATTACTATTTCTAATTTTTGCAAAATCGTAAGGGAAGTCAATATCAGTTTCATTGGTTTGTAAAAACATATTATCGGGCAGTTCATTACTTGCGATACTGCAAAACTTATGATAATCTTCTAATGTCATAGCAATATCTAAGTCATCATCCCAAGGTATAAAGCCTTTATGCCTTATAGCACCTAGCAGAGTTCCAAAATCAAGCCAATACTTTATATTGTTATTCTTACATATTTTATCCACGACTATTAATGTTTCTAACATAATCAACTGTGCTTTTCTCAATGTTCTTGTATCTATACTATTCATAATGCTTAACAACCCCTACTCGATTTGTCAATATTGTAATATTTTTTGCCATTGTATCTGGATTCCAACTTTTATCCTTGATCATATACTTTTCACCATAAAAGGCTTTTAAATGTAAGTCTACATCATGTGGTACAGGATACATGTTATTTAAGAATTCTATTTTACTAAAGCCTGTATAGGGAAAAGAAATTTCCTTCGCTATTAATCCTCCATACTTCTCAACTGTTTTATACCAACTCATTCCTTCTTCATTTTTAAAGACATGTGTATATATTTTATTCTGATTTACACTAAAATAAAATAAATCCACTACAATATTTTTATAAATATATGATTCTTCTCTACCATATTGACCATTATCTATGAGAATATCTCTTGTTTTTACAAAATTATATTTCTTAAAAGTTTGTTGAATATCATTTGAATAATTATCTAATAATAAACCTATATCAATATCTAAATCATGTTGAATGAAATTCTTCTCCCTAACAGCACCAAGCAAAGTACCAAATTCTAACCAATATTCAATATTCAACTCTTTAAAAACTTTATTTACTTGCGTTAATGTTTCTTCTGAATACTTTAAAAAGTTTTTATTTTGATTATACAATTTATACTTCAGCACTGTCTTTCTATAAATAAATCTAAATAAATTTGCTATAAATTTATTTTTCTCTATTATTAAGATTAAATTTTTCACTTAATCTGCCTCCAAATATTTTTTATCTATTTTACCACTATTTAAAGTTTTGATAACTTCTTTTTTTAAAGCATATTTTTTAAATGCTATATCTAGACAGTCGATGCCATAAGTATCTTTTAAAACCTTCTCACTATTATTAGGAACCTTAATAGGCAAATCGTATAAATTTGAAATCCTCAAGGGAAATACATCCTCTCTCTTCGTTCTATTTTTTACCCAATAATCATTTAGTCTATCGATCAATACACCATCTTCCTCTTCCCAAAAATAGATATCTGCATGGAGCTTGTTTGTCTTGCTGTAATTGATCTTCAATATATTAGCATCCTCGACCATATTATATACAGTTCCCATACTTGTTTGTAAAAGATCAATTACTTTTTCCTTGTCTTCTTTCATGACAACAATGTCCACATCCGTATCCCATGGTATGAATGACTCACTATGTCTCACTTGACCCAACAGCGTACCATACATAATAAAATAATCCATATCCCCCTCATTGAGAACATGAGAAATATCTCTAAGTATCTCATAAAGATGCGTCATACAGCAAACCGGTGTGTCCTGACCTAAAAGGGTATATTTGTAATGCTTATTTTTGATATCATACTCACACCTGATAGTCTCTTTTGAGCATCTATCTTTTCGTGAGAAGTCAAAAATCTTCAAGGTATATACTTTTAATAACACAAGTGTGACTAGTGTTTTCTTCAAAGTGTCATGCAGCATTTTATTTCTACGTATTAGCTTCTTGAATGCTGCCATCATAATATTTTGTACCTCTTGCAGTAATAATATCTATATATCATAACAAAACTTTCTGTAAACAACATCAAATAAACAATATTATGTAGCGTAATGGCCTTGCTCATGTATAAGATAAATGCCAAACCCAGGTAAAGTATAGTGCCATAGATCACACTGGCGTTGAACTTGGATGCATGATTGAATGCCACAAGTAATGTAGATCCCGTGTAATAGGTCACTGCCGTAAGAAACAGCATTAAACTAAATAAATTTAATATATTGACCGTCTCTAGCATCTCATCACCACCTAAAAAAACTACAAAGTACTGTCCTGTGAAATACAAAACAATCATCAAAAATACTGCTAGAAGCAATCGAATATTAAAAACATTTTTGGCCAGAATTTTATTCTTTGTTTTTGCAATATTGGGATACATTACTTGGTTGATAATACTATTTGGTATCTGGAATACAGTGATAATTTTTTTTGCCAGATCATAGTATGCAACAGCTGACATATGTACAAAATTGGCTAGAAGTATCGTGTTGACTTCTGTATTAATAACAGCACTTGTGCGGGACAAGAAAAAAGGAGAAGATTCTTTGAGATAATGTAATAATTCATTTTTTGTAGGAATAACAAACGCGATGTGTTCTTTTTTGAAAACCAACCACAATGAATAGACTGAACCTATCAAAAGTGAGATCACTTGAAGTAACGGGATATAGACATAATCCTCCTTGTCCTGGATCACAAGGAAAATCAAAGCCAAACCGATCAATCCAGCGATGACGTTTATCACAGTGATGTATTTCATCTTTTCTATACCTTGAAAAAACCATACTAAAAATAGAATATCACACAAAGGAAGCAAATAAGAAAAATATAAAAGTTTTTGGTTTTCTTCAAACTGGGAAAATGTATGAATAAGCGTATACAGAATCACAAAACCAATCACATAAAATACAAACTGTATAATCAAAATAGATGAAACAATGATAGAAAGTTTCTCTTTATCATGGCTATATTCTGCTATATTCTTGACAGCAGACATTTCGAAACCAAATCGAACCAGTATCCTAAAAAAGGCGATGATTGACAAGCTATAGACAACCAACCCAAAGTTCTCACTCCCAACTACTCTGATGAGATAGGGGTAGCTAATAAGTGGCAATATCAGCATAAAAACTTTCAGTACCGTCATATATGAAAGATTGTGAAATATATTCTTGTGATTGGCGTAGATGGCTTTTAGTCGCATTGGCTAGATACTTACCAAACTGTTTCCAGCCCTTTGGTTGTTTTGGAGTGAGGCTTTGAGCTCATTGAACTCATTGCCACTCAAACCATAGTCTTCAAACTCTGTAGATATATGTAACTCTGCTAGTAAATTTCTTAAAGGATTTGAAGACAACTCTCCAAATATCTCTTGGAGTGCCTCATCTATAAAATCATACTTTCCCATCACGCTATCTATCAACATCGGCAATGTGAAGCTACAAGCGATCCCATGATCCACACCCTTGTGTGCTGTGATATAATAGCTCATCGCATGTGCTATAGCTGTCTGGGTATTAGAAAATGCCAAGCCTGCAAACATGCAAGCCTGCATAATATTATTCCGATATTCCAAGTTGCTTAAATCATTTGAGAGATTTACCAAATTGTCCATGATCAACTTGGCAGACTTAATAGCATAATTTACTGTAATAGGGCTGGCATTTTTATTCCAAATCGACTCTAAAGCATGCGATAAAGTATCCAAACCCGTCTGTATAGTAATCTCTTGGGGTACTGAAAGTGTTAGTACAGGATCATATAGAGCAACTTCACTAAAAAGATCTGGGAGATGAAGAGAATATTTTTTCTTCTCATCCATATCCCAAATAGTTGCCCATGGAGTGATCTCACTGCCTGTTCCTGCTGTTGTCGGTATAGAAATAATAGGCATAAGTTTATAATCTTTTTTTGCCTGTTTCCCTTTTATCATATCTTCTACAAACTGATATTCTTTTTTATCATTTTCTAAAGAAGCTTTGCTTTGTACTGCAAAAAACTTCGAAGCATCAAGTACACTTCCACCACCTATCGCTACAATCAGTTCAAAGTCTATCTCTCTTATTTTATTATAAGTTCTTTCTAAATCTTTAAACTCAGGATGTGATTTTACTTCCGTGACAACACCTACAATACTACTCGTCAGTGACTTGATCTTGTCAACTAAACCTCTCTTGATAAACCCCTGTGACGTGATAAGTAGTGTTTTTCGGCCATTGATATAAGTATCTATCTCTTCTATAGTATTTTGTCCATAGACTATCTTCGTAGGCATATGATAAGAAAAACTATCTCGCATCTAAAATTGGCTCACTTTCACAACATCTAATGGTGGTCTTGGGGTTTCATCATCTATCCCGCATTTGATACAGATAAACTTGACACCTTTTTCGTTAGATAAATGACTTGAGAGTCCTTCTATACTCTCTACTACTCTGTCCACAACATCAAGATGAGAATTTTTAGCTATGCCAATATAATCTACATGGCTCTGATAGGTATTTTGTCCACCAGTTGACTTGTTCTGCTCATTATCAAACAGGACATAGGTCAAATCTATATCATGGTATCGTCCTGCTGTAGTCAATCCTCCCATATGCATCACAAACTCAGCATCACCTCCACATACTATCACTTTTTTACCAGTCAGTGCCGCACCTAGTCCAAGACTCAGTGCTCCACCCATATTGCCTGCCATATAAAAGTTATTGGTATCTGGCATATAGCTATACATCTCTCTGGCAGTATTGCCTGTAGTACCTATAAACAAAGTATCTGTATCCTTATAAAGTGTATTGAGCTTCTTCAGATATTCACTTCTAGGTAGATAGGCAGACAGGTCCAGTTGATGGCGATCACCTAACGCTACTTTAGAAAAGCTGTCTTTTTTGATAATACACATCGTGTGTGTTGTATCGCATAGCTCTATCTGCTCTAAAGCCTTTGTCATATCCTCCTGATCTAAAATGGTATGCTCATATCCATAGGCCTCTATCAGAGTAGGGAGCTCCGTAGCCAGATGTTGGTGCTGTATCTCACTATCTCCCTCTTTATATGTTCTCCAGCTGGTTAGCACCGGAAATGTAACACCATAGGGCTTCAACAGACTCGTAATATTGCTACCCATATTTGTTACACCTGAAGATTGGACGATGACAATGGGTTTTTTCCCTGCCATCTTCAATCCTGCTGCTATAGAAACGGCAACCGCTTCACTGGCGCAGGGAAGATACTCTATATGCTCATTATTGATAGCCTCGTTGATGAGATCCTTTGCAAAACTACAAGGGACAACACAGAGATGTGAATACCCTCGATCGATCAATCCTTCGACAAATTTTTCTGTATCAAGTGCCATTATTTTGTTCCTGGGATAAGGTCAAGTATCTCTTTGATAGAGAGTAGATTTTTTTCAGCTTCATGACTTCTATCATGTTCAAGGATAGATTTTGCTGTTTTCATCATACCTGGATATGCAGCTCTCAACATATGATTTGCATAAATAATGACATTGACTCCAGCTTCACCCAGTTCTTTGGCTGTTATTTCATTGAAACTCGTAGGAACTACAATAATAGGTATATTTTCATCATATTCTCTTAGAATTTTACAGAATTCCAATATTTCACCGGGAGATTTTTGTCTGGAGTGTATCATGATGCCATCTGCCCCTGCTTCTATATAAGCCTTAGCCCTTGAGGTAGCATCATCCATTCCTTTTTCAAGTATCAGGCTTTCAATTCGTGCGATGACCATGAAATCATCAGTTACTTGTGCTTGCTTGCCTGTTTGGATCTTTTGACAAAAATTTTCTATCGTATCCTGTGTTTGTGCTACATCATTGCCAAAAAGAGAGTTTTTCTTGAGTCCTGTTTTATCTTCAATAATAACAGCACTTATTCCTGTACGCTCTAGGGTTCTAACCGTAAAAGCAAAATGTTCTGCTATACCACCCGTATCTGCATCATAGATCATAGGTTTTGTCGTAACTTCAAAAATTTCATTAATAGTCGAAATTCTTGTACTAACATCAACTGCTTCAATATCCGGTTTACCTTTGGAAGTAGAATCAGTAAGTGAGCTTGACCACATTCCATCATATTCTATTCCGCTGTCACTTTTGACATTTTCTACGATAAGCCCACTTAGTGCATTGTGTGATTCCATGATACGGACTACATCTTTAGCATCTATAAGCCTACGAAGCCTACTTCTTCTAATATCTGGTGTTGTTCCTATTTCCCTCAGTGACTTATTTATATCTGTAGAACAAATACCCTCTGTATAACCAACTTCTCTAAGTTCACCGCCCCATTGTGCTAATACATCAATAACTTGCTGTCTCGTTTTTGACTGCACGCCTTCTTTCCAATCATCGCCATGCACAACAACATCTGGCTTTATCTTTTCTAGATTTGGCCTGTAGTCCAGTGTATCTTGAGGAATAACCTCTGTGACTCCCTTAATGTTGCTTACAACCTCTTTTCTCTGTTCATACGTCATATAGGGTAGGCGTTTATAGCTTGAAATGGCTTTATCTGTAAGTAGCCCTACAGTCACCTCTCCTAGCTTTGCTGCCTCTTTCAATATGTTCATATGACCCGGGTGGACTAAGTCTGCACTCATTCCCACATAGATTTTTTTACTCATTTTTATTCCTTTATATTTTTGATTTCATCAACTCTAACTCTATCCTGAGCTCCTCATACTCCCGCTTCTTCCTCTTGATAAACTTCTCTGTCAAAGCCACCTTTTCCTCTATCCCCTCTCGTGTGAGAAGATAGCGATACTGCTTTTTGTTGCTGCTGGTGGCAAAGTTCTCTGCTTTGATCAGACCCTTTGCCATCAGTGCTTTGAGGATATAGTTGATCTTGCCTACTGAGTACCCAAGATTGTCAGCCAAGGATTTCTGTGTACGGATCGACTCGGCATTCCTCAGTATAGCAAGTGTAAGTTCTTCATTTTTCAAAAGTATACCTAAAATTCATTTTTTGAATTATAGCTTTTTAGGACTTAGAGATTCGTGAGGCGTAATTTGTGATTGGCTTATGGT
>JAUTBQ010159380.1:0-28740 GCA_032361185.1 Lepetodrilus ovalis | reverse complement strand
GATAACTGCATGTATAGTGTTGTACCTATCCACATGTCTCTAGATAACTGCATGTATAGTGTTGTACCTATCCACATATCTCTAGATAACTGCATGTATAGTGTTGTACCTATCCACATAGCTCTAGATAACTGCCTGTATAGTGTTGTACCTATCCACATATCTGTTTGGCATACTATGAAGACATCAATGCATGAATACTAGTATCCGTAATTATTCAGAAGTGTATAATGTTACGATTCGGAATATGCTTAACGGAAGTGTTTATAGTCATTATTTACAATGTTTGGTGTTAAATAATATAAATCAAAGGCTAATTTGAAAAGCTACATTTATGATAAAGTAAAATGTTGTGCAAAAGTTTTAATTTGATATAATTTGCGTCTTCTTTTCAGATGTTCATTAAAAACCAATTTTGAAATAACCGGAAATGAACAAAGATACTGTTAGTATATTAACTACTTAAAAATGCATTGTGATCATGTGTGTGCCGTTTGTTGATATCTAATAAATACGTTCTCTAATAGGTTAACCGATTACAGCTTCTTCTGGCAGGATGTTACCATACGTGGCAGTACACAGCACGTCGTTACTGTCAATGTCCACGGCGACACACGAGGACGTGAAGAGCTTGTATTACCAGAAGCCGTGCCATCAACACCTGTCACGTGTCCTGTCAGCAGAGACGTGTCCAATACGTCTAGCTGGATTTCGTCTACTAACCACAACGGCATCGCAGAGGTCGGTCAAGATTGAACATGTATGTTGCCGCCAAGGGAAAGGTTTTGTAATGTTGTTTCAGTCCCCGAGTAGCTTGCTGAACGCGGTGATCTTGACTTACCAATGAATACTTGACCCTCCGGGCTTCAAAACCGCATAAGTGGAATATATAATAAACACAAATTCATATTCTTTCTACGAGTCTTTTATTTTGTTACAAACTCTTCATGGACACGAGTATGGCGACCTATGTACAAGTGAGAGCGGTACAGTTATGAAGAACTGAGAACAGTCTGCTGGGACCATGGTGTAGATGTGATGGCAATACATAACAAGTACAACGACGCAGCAGGATTTCAATATCATCCTCACATAAGCCGTTCTACGGTCTTCAATTGCAGAAGTTGTACAGTACTGTTATTAAATAAATGTTAGCAAAATCTAATCAGCAAGAGCTATGCCGAAATTGCAAGAAAACGATGACATTTATGGGTAGGTTCGTTTTGTGGGTTTTCCAAGACGGTATTCAAGTTATCAATTTAGCAGATAAGCAATAAGCACTGGACAAAAGAAGGTGGACATACTACAGATGTACACATAATCCGGTGCCAACATCAATGTTTTGATGCGTTTTCGTAACAGAAAGATATACTCAAAGGTTTTGAACTTTCAGATAAAATGGTTTTAGAAAAAGATGTCTACCACATTTTGGCATGGGATCATATGTAAATACGATCATGGTGGCTAAGTGTAGAATCGTTCATGGTTTGGATGTGTGTATAGTATCTTACACATTTCTTGCAAAATATTTGATAAAATAAACATTTCTTTCACAAAATAAAAGAGCAATCGGCCAATCAATAATGGTGTATTCAATACCATAAAGTATGCATACCAATGTGCAACTAATGTTCATAGCAACCGATAGTCATATGTAATGTTCCGTTAATATTTCAGCAAAACAATCCAATTGTGTAACTTTCTCAAACAAACTGCCATCCTGTGCGAGTATATATTTCATTCACGCACATCTATTAACCTGTAGAATAGTGTTAGCAGTTTGTAAATGAAGTGTTTGCAACAGAAACAAGCCAAAATTCTGCACTAACAGTACCACAGGGGCTTGCTGAAGTTACCACGGATACGTAGCGATGAGACATGCCAGTACAGTTCCGCTTTGATTTCATCGGAGAATCGCAGTCAGTATTGGAACCGTGCTGGAGACATAAATATACTCCTGCCTCTCACGAGAATACCTACAAGTTGATATGTGCAATTATGTATCCAAGAGCGCAGTTGAACTTCTAGCTTGCCGCAAACGTAACTGACATTATTCTCCTAACATATCGTCGGAAATCTCGTCAGGATAGGTTGAGGATAGGGTTGCCTGAAGGAAACACGCTCACTACCTCCCGGAAGGTTTATATTGCAGTTGTTATTCGCATTAACCTGGTCGTAAAGGTGAAATAGGCTTCTGGTTGGAATCTTCAATGGAAATTAACACGTTATCGGTGTCTAAACTATATGTAAATGGCACGTATATACAAATCGTGTATCACCAAGAAATAATGAAATCACAGAGGGACTTAGTTGCATATTGACAGCAATGTTCACATTGACAGATCATTGAATTGTATAAATGCATTAACATTATACGACGAATTACCATGCATGTATTATGTATGTCGACAATTCTTTACACGTAACCAAATCATTTTAACAAACTGGTAAAACAACGCTGTACGCCGTTTGAAATATTCAACAACTGGGAATGTGTTCCCACAAGAGTTTGGAAGAAACTGTAGGAAGTTGATGTATTAATTCCACCCCTTACAACACGACTGCATAGTGCAACAAGTGATGTGTAGAAACTGTGCATAGGAATATTATGTATGATAAAACTGAGACATGTACATGTTATATATCCAGGGCAACACTCCCAGATACGACAATAACTTAATGCTAGCCACAGCGCAATGCTGATGCACACTCTTCTACCTATGCAGACAGCAGGTATGTACACATTTACAAGATGAAGCAATAAATAGAAGCATCATACTTCATGAACCTTGTTGTCTGGTGTCTACAGCTCACAGGACACGAGCTGACTGTCTGGACACCTTATTGCAGTCCAGTGTACTTGTCAGGCAATGATATGCAGTGGTCCGAAAGTAACGGAATGAACCATATCGCAATGACCACGATGACGTTGGAAACAAACAGTGACGCCTGGGTATGGACTGCCTTCATAGTGATGGACATAGTGTAGACTGTACATACTTCCTTGTGTAGTGACGGGGAGGATGAATAGCAAGCAGCGCGCGTCTGCTGCACCATTGAAGTAAATCCTGTAATGTAGGACGATCCTTGACGAGATACTCCAGAGGCAGATGGCGATACAGGATGTGGAGTCTATACACACACTGTCGTGTCGCTCTTCTCCGCGAACACTTTACACACGTGCCACAACGCACGCACAGGGACGTTAAATTAGGTAGATTGTAAAGTTGTTTTATTTGAAAACCTGTATTGAAAACGTCAATGTCCACATTGTAACTGTTAAACCTTTTGGTTCTTTATTCGACAGTATTCACACGGAACTATTTTCTGGAGGTCAAGGGCTCGCTTGGCGACAGATTCCGTGAGGAAGGTAGCTGCTCCAATGCGCATGCCCAGCGACTTCGTCAAAGCGTCTGTCGTCAACATCATCAGAGTTTTGCCGTCAATGCCGTGGCGCCTAAAACTCTGAAAATAATAAAACACATATTATATAATAATACTATGAGTAGCAGGTGTATTGTGACGTGCGGTAATGTTAATTTGCTGCATCAAAATGTCCCGTTAAATCTGTCCAAAATTACCGTTTAAAGGTTTTCAAACTTTTGTTTCACAAATTTCAGTAAACTTACGTTCTCCAAACTTGTACAACTATTACTGAAACAAATGTCATTGTTTGTAAGCTTATTGTAACTATGAATTCTTAATGCATACGCCTAGAGCGAAACATCCTGGTGGAGCTAATTCATACCGACCACGGCAAGTCCTGTCAACGGAACAATGGCCAAGTTACGGGTGGTCAATGAGAGCAACATCGTCCATTGAGCCAACTCGGTATTTACCCCGGAGTAATAACAGCGGACTCGCTGCACAAAACGATGTTACGTAATTAACGTTATTTCATTTGAATTAATGAGCCTCATTCACGACACAAACCGTCCCATCTTGGTATTATGTCAAATAAAAACACGTCGCAATCAGCTGAAGGTAGTGAAATGTATCGACATCCGATAACGACGGTTCGCCCTTCTTGGCCGTCCACGTGAAAACCTTACGTCATCTTACGTAACACGTGAACAATAGAAGGCCCAACCTCCATAGGTAACTACTATACACAGAGAGCAATGCACCTTGAGACGTACGCGCTGTGTCCTACTTAATGTACCATTGGTCGACATTGTAACAGAACAATATTACTATTGATGTCAAGATGCAATGTTAACTTTGGATAACGTAGAATACTTGGGAATAGTGTATTCAAACTCAACGTCTTCATTTCAACCCAGGACGGATCTGGTGCGTATTATATTCAACCTCCTATAGCACACATAATCAATAGATGTATTAGTACTATTACAGGAGGAAGTGAAGCGAAAACAACGGTCGCTTACATTATTCACTTTATGAGAGCATATCATTAATAATAGTCCGCGGTGGACCGAATCCAAGTGCGTCACCACTTCACCGGAATGACAGCCGATAACCTTCAAGCCCCGTATACAATGTCCTTTTCAAAGTAAAACAAATGTCCCTGTGCCTACCCAGGGGAATACGGGCAGCGTTATCCAGCAACTATGCAACTCATTATATGTAAATAACGACTAACAAAATCCCTATAAACCACCTGGTCTAATAGCATTATTCACCACTAATGTCATCGTTGAGAGAACATTTGTTTTCTCCCAAGTTAACTAAAAAGGTTACGGTAACGAAAATGTTATTGGTAAATATGAATGAAGTGAATGCTTACATCTACGTATAGGGTGCATCCTTCCAGGCCTTTGAGAAAACAGCACACGTCGTCCACTGACCAATTCCTTATATCGTTCAAATGCTGCAGGGCGCACGTGCAGGTTAGGGCACTAGTCCTCTCGTGACTCGCCCAAGACGGGCGTTCCTTAGCACTGTCTGAGTCTTTGGTCGGCTGGGCACGAGAGGGGACACTGTCTTTGCTATGCTGAGGTCGAGACTGCGAACTGTCTCTGGAAGTTCCGTTAGTTTGTGGAGACGAGTGAACACTATGGGAACCGGAAGACAATTTCGCTTGTTTTCGCCGTACTGCCTGTTCCCTATCCTCGTGTTTTCGTTTTTTCGTGGACAAATCTAGAATTGGAGATTCACTATCCCGTTTACTAACACCATCGGCGGAAAACAAGCCTCCGTTAAGGTTTGGGAAGAACTGTGTGAGTCTTTGCATTTCCATAGTCGGAGGGGGAATTACATATGGGAAACACGATGACCAGATCTGCAGTGGCGGGGCGATCGGCGCGATCATTGGCGAGTTCCGTGAATGTGTAGAACTTGGTCCCGAAGGGTGTGCTGCTCTTCCTGTTGAAGCAGGAAGCGGAAGTGAAGATGGTGGCTTAGTTCCAGCACTTGAAGGTCGACTGGTCGTTTTATTATGATGCGCAGCTGGTGGTGTTTGGAGACTGAAAGAAAAATGGGATGCAATAAACACGCGAACCAATATACATAGCTCTAAACAATTTAATGCGAATGTTTAATTTTACTTCACGTTACTAAAGATAGTTATTCAACTATGCGTGCCTAAAGCGATTTAAGAATGGAATTGAGGTGAAACATTCTATAAATGATACTTTATAAAGTATATACTGGTCAGGTTTTACTGTGTTCATGATACCATCGTTAATGGAAGCAATCGTCAATTAAATACGTCATGAAAACACTTACGATCTTTGGTCCGGTTTATCCTTTCTAACTTCCGGTTGTGCCCTGTGAGCTGATGGGACCTTAGGGGTTTCTTCTCTTGTAGGGGTTCTTTTCGACTGTTGTGGTTGCGACTTTCTTGATTCCCTTTCCCTTTCCTTTTCCCTACTGCTCTTCGGGTGACTCTCAGGCAGCTCATGTCTCGTGGACTTTGTCTGCTGCTCTGCCAGTTTCGCTACAAAGCTGTTGTGTTGCCTCAGCATCTGCTGATGTCGAAGGTCGGCCATAGTGGCCATGCGTTCCTTTGCCATCTGATCTAGTCTCTCCATGTTCTTCAGGTAGTTGTATTCCATCTGGGCACGGTGTTCTGGCAAGGAGAACATGCTTAGTTCAGGAACAAAAGGATTCATGTTCTGAGCCATCAACGTTTCCAGGTTCCTCTCGAACTGACGGTGACTCTTTGACAGCTGCTCGTGGGCCTCTCGGCTAGCTCGCTCCAGGATTTCCGGTGGAGGAAAGCCAAACGGTAAGCGTCCTCCCATAGGTAACCGCATTGCATCATGGGCCTTCTGACTCATCTTCTGCTCCTCTGTAAACAACACGTGCCAAGGTTACATTATATGACATGACATTAAGTCAATTACCTAGTAATAGTACCAGCAGATGTGTTCAATAGCATCAAGAGTTGGAGTGATTTATTGTTGCGGGAATCCTCATCTATGACAGACTATAATAGCATTTGGAAATATTCTAATGTAGAATTAGTGATATGATTTCATGAACATTCTCACAAGATACGTGGATATTTTTAGGTTAGATCATAATTGAAATCCAATACTGCTTTGGAAGTCTAGTTATTTAGAACTTGCCTCTGGATGGTTTCGGCTGTATTGGTTCCTCTCGCTCGGGTTTCCTGGGTCTGATCTCGTCGCGTTTTGAAGGCAATGGCGGCACAGACTTCGTGTCCTTCACTTCCGCCGGCCTCTTCTCCTGTCGCTTCTCTTCCGGTCTGTCTGTCGTCACTTGCTGTTTGGTCTCCTTCTCCTTGGACGTCCGCAGGAGATCAATAATGTTGCTGAGTCGGGATTTACCTCCACTGCTGAAATTAACCACAAACCATCAAAGCTAGCAATGACCACATTGTCTGTCATCCTAATTGACTGTAAATTACCTGTCATCCGCAAATCACAAAATCATGTTGGGTGAATGGTGCAGTTCGCATTTACAACATTAGCAAGTATTTCACGGACAATTACTATCATTGTGTCTTGGTATTAACATTGGTTTTCTTTGTTTGATACGCTGTAATATATAATCGATATCGGCGAGTGTTAGTTTTCCCCGTGTCAAGACTGTTAACTCGTGACAATAATATACACGTCTGGTACATTATCCTGCAGAATACGGAAAGACATAATATATCAATATAAGGTCATTATTCGACAATAGGTTACGCACAAGACTCGCCACCAAACCTTGAACAGATGGATAGTAGACACTCATGGGACACAATTCAAACCAACTATGTAATTACTGTGTAGTAACGCCTTACATACATTAGAAACCTAACGGCATGTAGATTAAGAACGGGTTTCCAATGATTACGAACCAATACTCATAAATAGTAACCTAACAATAAGGTAGAATGTTAGCCGGATATGGATTATAGAATACTGCTACACAGAACACGTAATCGTATTGATGACAATACGTTCTATGTTACAAAGTAGTAATTGCATCTACTGAGCAACCCTGACAAGTTCCAGATGTCCATTAACGGTGACGACGCATAGTGGGAAATACAAACGTCACAATCACGTGACATGAAGTCGCAGTACTGACCGATGAAATTAAGGAAGCCAGAGATAGTAGGATTCTAAACAATGCACCAATGCATTCTCAAGTATTGTTTGTGATGGATATTAATATAGTCAATACCACCCGGTCAATCTAAGAGTACACGAAGCATGATTTTTAGAATGTTGGTTTTGATATGTAATGACCTTTAGCTTTCCAAAAATACCAATACGTCCCAAATACATGTTGTATGCATATACGAGTATAACACGTTCGAAATATACAGTGGGATTAATAACGCCGTACATGCTGGGGGCAACCGGAGATTCCCTAAACGGAAGTGTTATTTATAATTCAGCATAATGGGGGTTAAATAACGTATGGATAGCTTGCAGTTTATGTTTAAGTAACGAATGGATAACTATGCCGAGCATTACCTGGTAGACTTTTCAGCGCTCTTTTTCAAGGGGATTTCGGATAGAGTTGGCGTGGATCGTTTCATGGTGAGTGGAGACTGTCCTCTATGGGAGGACAAGGTGCTGCTGGCGGCGTCCTCGCTCGGGGTGCTACTCATACTGCCGCGACTTTCCTCATCCTTCTGACTGGATGGTTTGTCCAGACTCACGGCGACAGCGTCCTTCACGTTGTCCTTCGAGATGTCCTCGGTATTGTTCGAGATGTCCTCGGTATTGTTCGAGATGTCCTCGGTATTGTTCGAGATGTCCTCGGTATTGTTCGATGTGGCATCGTTTGAGGATCCATTGACGCTGTCTGCTTTTTCTGGAGATGTCTTAACGTCTGTGACAGCTGTGTGTATACTCTCTGGTGTTGGTTCAGGATTGGAAGTTGATTCTGACTTGACATCGTCCTCATCAGCAGGTTCGCTGTTCTCTGACTTGATGTCGTCCATTGGAGTGTCCTCGTTCATATAGTTTTTTGATACATCGTCGTCACACTTTGAGGTCGTCAACATGTCGTCTGCTGGTAGTGCCATCTCTTCGCTTTCCGAATTAGCATGGTCAGCATTTGCGTCTTGCACATCGTCGTTTGCTTGTTTTTCATCAGACGCATCCTTTGGGGAAACCTTCTGCTCGCTGCTCACGGGTTGTTCCGTGGCTTCTGATACTTCAGCGTTGTTGTGCTCCTCGCTGTCGTCCTGTCCATCAACTTCCATCTTATCAGAAACAGCAGCAGGCTCAGCATTTTGATTTTGCTCAGCGTTGTCTTCTGACATTTTAACAGGACTAGTCTCCTCTTCCTTCTCTTCCTCGGCATGTTCTTCTTCCATTGCTTCTTCAGCTTCAGCCTTTGCCTTGTCTTTATTCTCCTCGTCATCGTCGTCTTTCTTGTCACCATCGTTATCAGAATCAGAATCCGAGCTGGAGGATGACGAATCTGATGAGGACGAAGATCCATCACTGTCCTCTGAATCCTTATCGCCAGCTTCATTGTTATTTTCTTCTACTTTGCCTTCATCCTCTTCCTCTTCCTCCGATCCACTCTCTTCCTCGCCATTCTCCGCCGATCCTTGACTATCCTCAGCATCGCCGCTTTCATCGTCTCCGTCCTCAGCGCTTCCTCGACTCTCTCCTTCCTCTTTATCAGATCCTGACGCACCTCCTTCTATGCCACGTGCTTTTTTCTCCCTGGCATCCCTTTCTCTCTTCTCCCTCACCAGATTTGGCTCATTGGTCTGTAAGAGAGGAAGAGTAATGTCACAATTGCTGTCACTATCGCATGACGTATTCTATCATTTAAAAATAAGCTTTTCGGCTATCTACATTAATACATATACTACCAATAATGACTAAAGTAAATATATATTCGAAACAAATGTTCTCTTAAAATGTATAATAAAATAATAATTCTACCACGCCATTAAATACGCATTTGAAAATAAAGCCTATTAATTGTTAAGCGTTTTAAGATATTAAATAACTGCACAAAGTTATCGTGTTACGTCAAAACGTTTTCCAGAATACAAAATGCCCACATCAAGTTAATATTTCAACAAAGACGAACACGTTCATTAGTATTCTCGACTATTGTTCCGAATGACTTCAATAGAAACATAGCCACACCGTATCAATGGAAATTCTGTCATCGTCTGAAGTGTAATTATAGGGGCGAGACCTTAATTGCACAACGTCACTGGATAATTACAACGTGGTGTTCTGTGAATAATTCATAGCAAGTCGCTGTACCAGGTGCCCGTGTTAAAACCAAAATAATGCTAAATCCTCTTTCGTTTTCGAATGTAATATATACGATGGATAATCTACTCTAGTCTCGCAATCAGGTTTCTACTTTACAGGTGCTCATCCTGTCATTGTTAAAATAGTGATGCGACAAGATAAGTACCATATCTGAACACCAGTATCATTGATCAATACAACTATTATTTCTGTTATCAAATATGTGTATTAAATAATAACGCCACTTCGTAACAGCAGTAACCATGACAACCATGAATAAGGATAAAGGAGAATTTTTCCGTCCGGATTTAGATGTCAGGAAGTCTATAACAAGCGTCAAGCACTTATAAATATACGGTCTTATTTTTGTGTGCGGACTAATATATTCGTCCGCCACAGTACGTGACGCATTTCATGTAATAGCGCATATGTCAGAGTTAGGGTTAGCGTATCTGCAGACAAACTGTTGTGTATCATTGTTCAAACGGCTTTCACACAAGTTATCTATAGTAGCAATTATCCAGTTATAATTCTGAGTTCACAAAACAGAATACAGAAGGAATGTGTAAGTGTCATAATAAGCATGCGCATGACTGAGCCTGTGCGGCATATTGGCAATTGCATCGCCCAGGAAATAGCATTCATATAGATAGATTATTATTGACGTACAGACAGAAAAGTAGATCTAGAGAGAGCGCCGTGTAATGCGCTCCCCGGATACGAGGGTATTGGATTAGGCTATAAGTAAGTCGAAACTAATAGTCGCACTTGGAAACGTGGCATTATTCAACACACTCCCAGGCTGGCGCAAACACCAGTTATGACATATAGGCTATCAATATCTCCACATAATCCTATGCACGATAATAGATTAACATACCCAATTCGAAACGCGAATCAATTTAGTAGAAGTGATTTCGTAGAGGACGTACTAACAACTACGCACTGACCGATATACAGCTGACATATCTCATAGGTCATAGGTCCTCTGTCCGTGGGGTTCTAACGCTAAATTGACAAGCATAGCTATCGTTAATGGAACCGAAAACAAACATTTAGGACTTTAGGATATACATGTACTAGTATATTATAGTATTAGTGTGCAAGGCACTAGAAAATAGACATGTCGGCGACGACGTGTATAGATGGAAATACTACAATTGCGTCATACTAAATACCGAAGATAGTCAGATGTAATGTTATCTCATAGTTGAGACGCCTGCAGATGATGATATTGCGATCCGTTACACGGCCGTCGATACCAAAATTGCATCTGGATAAACACTAAGTATGCGCGCAAGGATTTGCATGAATGCATTCTTGATATGGATTCTATTCAGGCTAAAGCAATGAATTCCATAAATACATATGAATATTATACATTGCCTTGGGCTTATTCTAACTTTACAGTACAGGTTATGGCTGCCATTTCTGTATCAAGTATATCTGCGTGAATGACGTTCGCGAGTTTCCGTGATTATTTTTAAGTTCCCGGATGTTAGGGAAGCTTGGCTAAGCGTGAGTGTAAGTGTGCACGACTCTAGAATATCGACTAGATACAAATTCCTCGATTGTTTAACCTACTGAAGTACACCTGGTGTTGAATGTAGGTAATTAAAGACCCAACTGACGGTAATGTCTTCTCTACGTCAAGCGAGTATGCCGCGTTATCAGCGAGTGTAAATAGCTAACATTTTCAGTAGGATTGTGGTAGCGGTTTGTTCAAATATGCGAGTTGGTAAATTCGGGCTTAACTCGTCTTCCACATTATTGTGCTGAACTCGTAGATACCTGGTTATACCGTATTGGGAGGAGAAAGAGGAGCAACTAAGTAAAGTGTCTACTAACAAACACCAATGGCTTGGGTAAAACCTACTGCTTACATGACGTGTACACGTCATAGATAGCGCGTCTCGGAAGCTTACACTTACGTAAAGTGCACTATTAAATGCAAATTATAGTGTACTAATAAAATAATTTCTAAACTTAATTATACATCTTCTAATACAGACACCCTGGCTGATTTGTTGGCAATTGAAAGGTCGGTGAATATTTCTAAATGGACTGAGTTCTACCAGGAGAACACAACTCGACATTGCGAACATCATCATGGGTCAGATATTAAGAAGCCCCGCGGCTAGATCAGACCGATCGGTATTACCTCTAGACGCGAGTTTATGACGTAGGCAATGTCTGTCTGGAATGAAGTCGCTCCTTAGAGAAGCGCTTAAGTGTCGTGTGCAGCAATAACGCCCTTGCGTAGAAATCTAGTTAAACGGATGGCATTTGCCGCGCACCCCCAGATTTCATGTTCAGTGTTAGGAGAAGAGATGAGACCGTCAGCATTCCAGCTCCGAGCACCGCGTGGCACGTCCTGTCTTACGTTCACGCCTCAGTACGCATATCCCCTCACTTTCTATTGAAAGCAGGTTTTCAACATACTGGCACCCAACCATGATAAATTTGTCTGACATATATGTAGTCTATTATCGTAAAATTGATGGTGTAAACCTTGTATTATAACCCCGAAGAGCAATCAACTTCCTTTAGCTTATAGGCAACGGTTTAGAGGTCGGATGTAGTTATAGCCCCAATACAAAGTTATATCACTTCCAGCACATGAACAGCAAGTGATTGCCATTGTCTGTGCCAGATCGATGGCAATTTAAGGTACGTTACGATACAAGGCCGACGACTATAAGGTTGTTACATATACTCGTTTCATTTGGATATGGAGAGTTTGGTAGGACAGCGCGGTTTGGCGAGACGCCAGGATTCATACGGCTTGGACACTGTTGGCATGCTGCAACGCACGACGCCGTAGACACGTTTCTAGATTGGAGGCCCTCGTGTCGATAAGCTAGCCCTATGAACGTGCAGACCAGCCGTGAACAATTCCTGTCAATATTAAAGCACGCCTCGTTGTCATGGCAATAGCCGCAAATGGCAGGCCCCGCACGTGACCTGTTGGCGTAACGCCGTTCCCCCAAAATGAAAGACCTCCGAGATTGGGAGGTTTAGATAAGTGTGTGTAGTAGTTCGCCCTCTACACGCTAACGCTAAGTCGAAGTGGAAAAAAAAGAAGAGCGAGATCAGAACCGTCATAGGGGCGGGGAGGAGGTAGGGTGACATGGATTGGAGTTTTTTAACCGGCGCCATATTGGACTCACGTCAACAAGATATGTCGTGCGCAAACTTTCCAGATCGTTAGCACAGCACAAGGAATGTCATGTTTTTCATTTCTCCAAGAGGCGAAATTCTCGTCTCGTTTTTTTTCTTAAAGACAGCGAAACGAATTGTTCAATCACGGAAATTTTTTCGAAACTTAAGGCATGAAAGTCTCACGTGGGTATACATTTGCGTTTGTGCTAACACTCGGCGCTACAGACAGCGCACTGGTTGTGACTGTTTTGATGAGCTACACAGGGCCAGTACATTAGCGGATGTGTTCGCCTGCTGGAGTCGTGTTCACGACATATACAGAACGTAACATTATCCAATACCGTATACACGCTTTTGTTATCCGAAACTTTCATAACACCTGTATTTAATAAGTTAAGATTCGTGCACACCCGTTACGAATCGTTTCGTCAAAGTACGTTACAAAAGATACATTTCGTATACATGGTAATATGTACAAACAAAAATAACAATAATAGTAATAATAATAATAATAAGAAGAAGACGAAGACGAAGAAGAGGAGGAGGAGGACGTAGAGGAAGTAGAAGACGTAGAAGCCTGTAATGCACTGGTTTTTGTTTCATAAACAAAGTAATTACGCTACAGATTGTGCAATATGAAGAACGCACTGGTACTCTGTTCCGTTTATAGAATTGCAATAGTTAAGAATTGTCGTATTCATCTAGATACATTTCTTTATACACGACCTACATAGCCGCCTAGCAACAGTTATGTCCTAGACTCTACAATGCTAGATGTTGCACGCATGAGCTATTAAGAAGCCAATAAATGCTCAAGCTACTGAAGAATAGCTGGCTTGTGATCAAACCGATAGAGTGTTCTCCGCATGTATGTATGGATTATTTCCCACCTGTAATGTAATCAAGAACGCCAGGCCATGAAACTCCACTTGCATTCACTCGTGTCAGTATTCGTGGAGACTGGCGTCAGTGGGAGTTACACCTAAAGCCTCACGACGAACGTTAATCATTTCCTGTGTGATAAATATATGAAAATATTGCTAGAACGTTGAGTGATAACTCACAGCTAACACGAATGACGTTCTCCCAAATAGACCATGTTTACATGTATTCATATATAACAAACCAACTTTTTTTTATGACCGAATGGCTCTTGCAGATGTTACGATAAGGAAATGCGTAACATCGCGTTGCTGAAGTCGGTTGCAGCTGCATACTTGACGGCAGGCTGACTTACACTTTGCTACAAACATGATACTGACTGCCGTTTAGCCATAATTATACGTTAATAAGCATGATAAGCATGGCTATATTTACCAACAGTAATGTACACGTAGTCACGGATACATTTAAGAGTTCGTCACGAAATCGTAACCATCGGTTACTTATGACATCATCACCTGTAATTATGCAACACCATTGCAGTTTGTTGTTGTTAGTTAATTACATGGAAACTTGTAGTTAGGTAAGCATCGCAAGGCAAAGCACGTGACATGCACACATACCTTGGACAACAATATTTAGATAAAACTGATAAGTCCTACTTCAACACAATGGCGCTTTCAATATTATCTCCCAATAAGACAAGGTAGACACAGTTGTAAGTAGTTCTACTGCGTCAATCTAGCAACGGCGAGATGTCGAGAGGGAACTAACCGTTTATTCCGTCACGTATGGCAGTTTATAGCGTTCTAAAAATTCACTCAGCTAACCAATGACGCACATAGTGTAAATATGGGTCTACGTTTATGGACAATGATTGATGCGATATAGTAAAACGTCTTGTCCATATGTGGTAGCTGCTTGTTATATAAACGACCTTAAATGAATGTGAATATATAGCTTAATAGACATACTGAATACAATAATTCGACATTACTACCATAGCCAAATTGCAATATGATAATATATTTATTTTAGACTATAAAGAAACAAACTATTTTATTATTATTAAATGACTAAAATGCTTCTATTAATATTCATGATGGTGTAGGTATTAATATTCATTACGGTGTAGGCCTATATGTTATACGCAATACTGTGCTTTCTAAAATAGAAAGTGTAAATATAGAAATAGTTCGTAATGACGGTATGCGGAGTAAATAATCAATGATAGGCACACCCATAGCCGAACAGATGAAAATACCATAGGAGTAATAAAGTACGAAACAGTTAACATTACGACAATTTAAGTGCATGCAAAATGTCGGCGTTAGCTGCGTATCTCTGTACACGACCGTCGGTGGAGTGTTGTATACGAAAGTAGCATTACAGCACGCGCTATATTGAGCAAGACGTGTCCTAGCGTAATACAAAACAGCCATTTCCCTAGAAAATCATTAGCACATTAAGAGACGTAGTGCCTGCTACAGTGAGAGGTCATGACCTCTGGTGATTACACACGACCCACCGAATCGCCTTCAAATACATACTTAATTACATCCCCGCTATGCTGGAGAGAGAACAAGCTCTGTTTAACCGATTTTCCTAGAAAGAACAGCAGTTTACAGCAAATCTCGAACGCGATTCCGTGTCTACGGGCCCGTAAATCGATGCAGTGTGGCAAGCGAATGGGTAAAATCAAGGGCTATATTCGAAAAAAAACATCGATTAATGTTCTGCTTACGGCTGAATTCAATAACATACACTGCCCCCTTGTGGACGTTTTTGTCCTGTTTAAGTGTACGCCGATCACCGCCCGTAACGTGATAGCTAGCTATTTACGTGATACGCTATGAGTGACGTACATAGCGCCCAACATATGTACATTTCCTCCCCGGCCACGGACCCCTTATCGCTGTAATGTACAACAGCAGGCTGAAATTAACCACATTTTGCTACTCACATTCACCACCCAGGCCATTGTTGACGAGGTAACCGAAAATGAAATTTGCAAGCTTTGCCCGTCGCTTCTTTTCCAACAAGGACGACACTACATTATTCATGTCATTTGCTATTGATCATCTACTAAATTTCAAAGAAGCTACATCTGTACATGGCGTGTGTGTGTGTGGAGGAATAGACACTTACACTGCTGTAGCAGATTGAAGAGGATTGGTAAATAAAGGATAAACATAGGCGGACCTTGAAAACGCGCTGCCATGTATAGCTTACAGCTGGTTGTCGCTCCGGGCATAATATATCAGTTTTACCTAGGGACACTTTCTTGTATACCCTGTACACACGGGATTTACATGTTGTTGGATACATTATTATTTATCTTTCGTACTTGAAACGCAAGACACGCAAGTCAGGGCGACGACTTCCCTATAGTAATCGGGTGATTATCGATTAACACTTTTCATAATCTAGTGTACATTTCAGTAGTTGACGCACACAGATAATAGGGTAGAACGTTCCACAAACTACCGGTATACCACAAATTAACACGTTCCTATATCACATACGTTATCGATTTCTGAAATATGACAGTTGCATTATGCGCAAAGTATGATATTTGAAACTGCTTATTCTAGTCACGGGCGGATGTAAGGTTGATATGAATACGGGGTTACGGGACAGTATGCGTGCTCCAGGTGTTACGGGCACGTGACAGGAATAACCCGCGATATATCCCACCTTCAAACAGATCGATAACGCCATTATGCCCTTGAGAACAACTGATCATGAACATTCGGTAGAAAAATCGAACAAGCGACGTCCTTGTTTGGAATGGATTGTTAAATTGAACAACTATGTGTAATGCGTTTTCGCTCTGTGCGTTTGGGACGGGAAGCTGTTCGCACATGTTACGACTTAAGACACTGACGCAGACATTCTGAGGCGGCAAATGTCACACTCGTTTTTCTTCCAAACAGCTTGCCGACGAACTGTAAATTACAGCGAGTCGAAAAAAGAAACCCGCCATCCCTTTGTCAACGAAATGCCTGTCGCCCTCATTGTCCGTCACGTGACTATTTGACGAGAGCCTGTTTCTATTTCCCGAGTGACGCTGAATTAAATATTACTTATCCAACGTTCGTATTCGCCTTGGCGTGACCGTGCCGGAGGTGGGGATATTTGAAAAGACGCCTAAAGCTTGCAAATAAAGAGTATACGTTACAATCGCCGTTACCATACCAACGGGACAAAACGATGAACTCAGCTAGTTTGTACTGTATTTACTGTTATTCTTCTAACGGAGGAAAAACAAAGTTGCGATCTTGTGTAAGTGTAACTGACTGTAGTTTGTGCATACATTCATTTTGCATCTCTGATAAAATAAATGAAGCGTCCACAAAAGGTCGGAATCGGCTTTGCGGTTTGATTTTCATCGTCCTGCTGACTAACTTACGACGCCGTAGCTCTTGTTAAAGTGTGCAGTAGAGCGAAAGTACACGGTTAGTATCGCGGCATTGTGTCGATGATGGAATTTGTTCATGCCAGATTTGACATAACATACTTTCTGGCAAATATAGCTTGCTAGAAATAATAGTGTTGCTCATTCCCGTCTGTGGTGATGGGTGAGTGACTAGAGAAGGCCTACACTGTCTGGTAAAGTACATTCTACCCTTGAAAAGGGTACTCTAACGTGTTGTATTGCTTGCGAACCGATCATGCCCTTTTTATCTTTAGCTTTTTTTTTTCTACCGCGATACATCCTGTAATATTAGTGTGCACGTGGCTTTATTACATCGGGAGGCCTAATTAAGGTTGTGAAATACTATGCAATGTAAATGTTTTACCAGGATAGTGATAGCTACGCTTCGCCACGTGGCATTTATAACATCTGGCCATCACCTGTCTATTGATGATTATAGGAAGATATTACTCACTCTATATCAAATTGCTAAAGGGAGCGTGGAAAGCGCTCGGGGGATGGATTGCGGGTGGGTGGTGTTTCGTAGACGGGGCCGTAAAGACCTCCAATAAGAGGCTGACAACTATGTGTCTATTCTCGTTTTTAAGGCCAGGATTAATCGTTCCCTTTGTGTGGACAACCATAGTAAATAAACGTCAAGGTTGAAAAGAAAACGCGGTCAGCTTTCAGCGGTGTTAGTAATTACGTCACGTCTGCTCATTACGATCTGTCAAGATGGCGTCCCGTCGGGATGAGGCAATAACATTGTAGACGAGCTCTCCCTAAACCAGTCTGGACGGTCGTTCGTTAAGGGGCAAAGCGAGAGGCCTCACCATCTTGTGAGAGAGAGACAGAAAAACATGTTATTACTAATCGATAGGCTTATTTGTATAATAGCGTGTCTGCGTTTGCGTCACGTATCCACTGTCGTCTGCTATATTTCAACATTTGTCTAAATACCCACGGGAACATCAGCCACACGTTTTAGACTCAGGAAAATCAGACGTGGTAGGAAGATGATGACCTGCCTAGTCCCACACGTGATGTCCATCGCGTCAGAATCACGAACGCGTTCTCCTAATAGACCACAACTAATACACCATCTCATTTAGACAGATAATGGCCGGCTTTTTCCACAATCATTCTGAATGCCATCAATTATTTGATGGTTGTTGCACTCTATCAATGATAAGCGATAGCAAAACAAACGTCAGAAAGATCACTAATGCACCTCACAAAGGCAGTTACGACGCCGTAACTGAACATTAAGTTGTCGTAACCACATATATATCAATTCTGTTGAACCATATCATGAACCCGAAGACAAAATGTACATGGCACAAATGGATCTGCTCAATAAATGGACAATGCAAACGTGCTAACAATTAGATAAACTCATTCAAAGTTGCATCGATTAACTTAGTACTTCCAACTATCAATAGACACGCGTCTGATGTGAATAAATGATTAATTTAAATTAGTCTATGGTGTGATCGATGCGAAGAAGCATGCTATATTGATACACGCCCCTAAGTAATAGAGATTATAATAATATAAAACAACGGTCAAATAAGACGAACGCATATATACATAAATAAAACGGATTTAGGTGTAAAACAATGCACATCTCTATTTTTTACTCGACAACGGTATAATTTTGAGCTACGGAACAAAGTGTATAATGTAGAAAAATGTCTCGTTCTCCCGCTGGTAATGTTTCCGTAACTTGAAACCTGAAGGGATAATGGCGATTTGGGAACTATCGTGAGAGGGGTGTTGCTGCGTTAGTCTAATTTGTCTATTTACGTCATCAAACAGCATTGATCGCTCAGAACGGACCGCTACGGAACTAGATCAATTAGATAAAGTGAAGGACTGGATATCGTATTTATCATGTTCCATACTAGTTCAATGCATCATGTATGTGCAGTGCGTGACTGAATAGAAGGTTGGGTGACCTATACATTTTACAGGCAGACATATTGCTTCGGCTGCTCGACCGCTTCAAGATGGCGGCGCGTTGTGATGATTAAATAGAGACTGCTATGGCGGTCGAGGTGTAATACGTACCGTAGTGGAAAGCAGACGACAGCTGTCGCATCGACAAGCGGCTGGATGCACTGTCAATATTCCTTTAGTGATTAGAAGCTTCAAACTCCGTCCAAAATGTCGGATAGATCGTTTCCAGTCCTTGGCGGTTTCGCGGCCACTGACGAACTGAAACTCGTTAGGAGTTAGCCATGCTCCCTCAAACTCTATGCACGAACCTTTACTCCCTTGGCAAAGTCTTGATAAGAACATGTAAGCCGTATTGGAACCGCATTCCACTTCCAACTTAATGTCATTCTCCTCAATGACAGGCTTTATGTCCTCGTCAGATCCCTCTAGTTCTATGTTGACACTTCCCACTCTGTAGCTGAACGGGCCGGTCTTATCCAAGCCTATGAAGCCAGCCACGGCGCCGTCACTTTTCAAACTTGTCGTTCCGTCTTCCGAATTGTCCTCACAAAGTTTGGAATCCAATGAAATAGTTTCCTTGAGTTTGGCTGAGCGTGCTTTCTTCACTTTTCTCGGTCGGCCACGGTTACCCTTTCGTCGCCTCATTTTTTTAAAGATGTAGCACAACAACAACAACAAAAAAGCGTGGTCACTAGATCAATCCCCGAGCTTGGGATGCTATTTTGGGAGGAGAACGCGATAAACTGTAATGGCCCCGACAAGGTAGGCGAGCCTCCAGCACGTCTAGTTATCTCCGCCGATCTGAGTAGAGTTTGGGAACAGCCACCCTCGCTCACTGGGGATCCTTCAAGCAAAGACTGTGAGCTATTTACGACACTAGAAAGACTTTTCTGGTCCACGCTGAAATAATCGCCTCTCTTCTTGACGCGCTATGAGCCCGTGTGCGCCCGTCGCGGCATGCGTATTGATTGTAAAGGCGCTTGCGAGACTGAGGGGTAGTGAATGACAGGCCCCGATACGTCAGGCTCGATTTGTGTAAGAGAGTCCCAACTTCCCTAGAGCCGAGCACGGCTCCACGCTGGGCGATTTACTGACACTGTCACTGCAATCAATAGCCGTGAGTCAGTTACGATCGGCTAAAGTTTGTCACGTGTAACACACGGCACTCTCTGAATATGCACGAACTAACTACGGAAGTTGGAGGTCTCCCCTCCAGCGAACAGAAATAAAACACGGTTCCCGTACGTGCTAGTAGGGAGGTTGAACAAAGAGGTAATTTGATACTAGCTTATAAATACATACGTCACGCACTTGGAACAATGTCTAGTGTACAATTACGACTCCGTATTTATCCGCCAATGTTAGTGAAATAGTAGAAAGAAAATAGTCCATCATCATTCATTTGAATATGTAATTCGTTAGGGATTAACTTAGCAGCCTGATGTTGCATAACTGAACAGGTCTATACATTTACGCATAGATAATTTGTTTCTTTATCGGTGATAGTAATTTCGTTCGATGGTTTTGTAACAGACTGAGAGTTTCTAACGGCGACACCACGAACTATAGAATATCCGTCCGTGTAGATATTTCCTTACTAGTTTCAATGACTTAAAATCACTCTAGCGAACTGTCAGGCAACCGAGTCGCGTTCTTTGTTCTCCGTTAAATGTACGATACAAACGTGTTTGACTACGTGTTTGGGTCGTCAATTGCAGTCAATTTCGTGTTTGTAATACACGCATCATTAAAGTTTGCCTGCCTATCTGTTATCCGAAAATCAAACACCCAATACCACGTGGTATTTATCTGCTATCTGACACGTACATACTATCAAGCGCAGCGCAGTGGAACGGAGAGTCCAGGTCGTTAAATTACGTAATTCATATCCTTACCAAGCCGCTAATCGCTTTCATATGGGAGCGGGTGATAAGTGCGAGTGTCGTAACATCCTTTAGGATGCAGGGGTCATTGTTTTAACCTCGGGCGGAATCGAAGAAACAAAAGGAAGAAGGTCTTACGGCGCCGTAAGTCAAACTACCGAGTGTGTTTGTAAAGCGTTTATACGGCGGCGGTGAACTTTGGGTTGATGCTAACTATGTCCCAGCGTATAACAAACACCATTGTGATGCCGAGGTGCTAGTAGCGTTAGCTGTGCTTTGGGTATATGGCGTAAACGATCTGCATATGTTCCAGTTTCTCACCGATAAACGAGCTAACATTCGCGAGTGGCGGGATCGACCGGGGTCTAAGCTAGCTGTCCTAAATCATCGCGCACAGTTCGCAGGGTTTATGTTCGTGTCGCTTCACCGACTCACTTCGCATTAATTCTAGTCGGGACGTGCACTGGGTATAAAAATATGTTTATCTATTCCGGAGTGTGTAGTCTGTTTCCAATCATGACCACGTGCTTTCCGGAAGCTTGTCGTGGAAAATGATTATTCTTCAGTCAGAAGACTTTCAAATTGATTACCTTTCTTTGTTTCATGGTCAATAGTGACGATTACATACACGCGGTTTCCGGTGTGCTTCTTCTAAAGTGCAGTCCGCTGTACTAGTGTATCTCAGCGATAAGAGCTTTGCTTAAGCCGCTATTATTTTCAACCTAGAATCAATAGCATCTGTGGCGCGTCCCCAATCATACAAAAGGCCTCAAGCTTAGAACAGTATTAACACTACTCACGCAAAGGGCACGAATTGGGCCTTGGTTTCTTAGCAAAGATATAAAACTAGCCTCGAGTGATTTCCTGCCTTGTTGATGTGTATTATTCAGGTCGTGTATACGCTGCACCGCACTATCTCGGATAGTTTACTGCACGAATACCCAATTGAATATCAAGCGGTAATGTGACGTCACAAGAGGTTAAGTATAGCGACGGAACGTTCACAAATGGAAAGTTTATATCTTGGGGTTTCATGATAATGCGAAACAGGCGTGAGTCACGTTAGTTCTACACGCAGAAAATACCTACTAAATCGTAGAGAAAAATGTAGCTGATATAATTAACTGGAGCAACGAGGCACGATCGTGGCGATCTCGCTATGCGTTACGAACATGTACATTAGGCGATGGAAGTTAGGTGTTACCGGTATATTGAACACGAGATGGGTACACTAGCTCTTGTATGGGGGACTAACTTTTCAACTGTGTTTATTCTTCGACCCAGAAAATACACATACGACACGGTTGGTTCAGGAAAGAAATTAAAGGCGTCGACCGTTCCTAAATAAAAACATCCACCCTACGACTCGATGAGATATAGCGATTATAAATGTTATACATGCAGCGATAACATTATTCTATATGTTAATGTATTGACGGATACATTGCGGTCGTAATGACGAAAGGTTTACTGACTGTCATTTTGTTTCGTTAATCGAGGTATTAACGTAAAAAAAAAACGATGTGCAAACTGTATGAATCCGCGAAGCAATTCATACAAAAGTTTGTACGTAAACAAAATGACAGTAAAACCTTATAAACAAATTACATAATAAATCAGTGAAGATCATATTCATTTCATAGTCTGAAAATACTCCACCCCGAAAAGGTTTGTATTAACTTCCAAGCGCCGCGCACTAAAATTTCCAACTGAAATGTATTACAGTACTGATTCGCCGTGACCAGTAAACTGTCAATAAAGAAGCAAATTTCGTTCATCGAAGTATGAACGTAATGTTTTGGGGTCACTTGGGCCAATCAAATTGTCGCATTGACAGTAGATTTATTTATAAAATTCGATTTACAAAGTAAGATATAATTTAGTAAATAGTTATATGTACGTAGTTATTCAACATTCAAAGTTGTTGTTGAGATATAAAACAGTAATGTATTATAACTGATCAGAGCAGAATAGTATTTTCACCAAAAAGAAGCACTATTCGTAATATAAACAACATACCGCATTGATATACATGTATATGGAAAGCTCAAGTAATGACGGGCCATTATCATATCGCATAATACATACACATTTTGGGATACATTTTAGAATATTCGGCAGTGTAACGTGCATTAGGAAGTTTATGTTTGTACGAGCATTTTGGAATACATTTATTTATTACCGTTCCTGCTTAGAATACATTAATGCTAATACAGTTATATCGTAAATCATATGATGTATATTTGGGATGGGGTCACCATGCAAGTTTAGTATTTATTCTGGTCACTGCTTGTTCCACAGTCCTCTGTCAAGGGCTGGACATGATTTCCGCGGACACTCATCTACAAACTGCCACCTGTCAAAAGTTATGAATTGATTAATGTTTCAGACGCTGACAGGTAATATATTGAAATAAGTACGTGTCAACCCGTTGTAATATCTCATCAATTATGCTAGTCAATACGGAACAAGGACATAAAGTTTGTGTATTTAAAAGCGGTTAGAATAATATATTGTCACAAGAAATGAAATGAAAAATTAATTATGTTTTAATGCGCTATGCTGTAGTATACTCTGAATTTAAAGTACGATGGATCATGTTTGTTCAAATGTATCAACTTAAACAGTAACGTTATTAGTTATGTCTTAGAAAATTGACAATGAACAATCTTTCACAATCATTCAATGTAATGACGAAACTGCGTTCTATATTAAACGTACTTTTCTTCTAAAAACTATTTGCTAGAAATATATGCACACATTGTTCAACCTAAATGTGTAATAGAAGTATATATTTTGTCCCGAGCTACATGTACTTGTTATTATAGGGAGTACTGCATACTTGTTTCTATGGACAATAGTTGTATCTATTGTGTATTCTATATACGTGTAGGTTACCTATAGTTTACTATGCACTTTCTATCTTCCATATATTCATAGACTACGGTACCAACATTATATCTTTAAATGTTAAAATATATTTACATTTCTCTCATTTATATATCATCTTTTCAGTTGGAATAAGCTATTGTAGCTTCTGCTTGTTGATTAAAACGTGATGTTTCGCAACTACATGTGATATTGTGTTTCTCTCAGAAAATGTATCAATTCCTTAAGCGGAAACATACCATCTATCTCAGATCGTAAAAAAAAATGTGTATAATACCATAAAGAAGTTGAAACCTATTTGTATTCATGGTTTTAATTACCATCGCTCAAATGCCTTTATAACCTTGGGTTTATAGTCATGCTATAGTTCATACCGTGTTCTTTGTCGGATTGTCGGTGTCTATGCAGTGATAAAGCTAATGTAGAAATGTCGCTTTCATTTACGAGGACTGCGCCACGGTGATTATATACCCCGCTATTTATTGCTGTTTCAATCCCAAACCTGTTACTAGTGTTCTTTTTTATACTGATTTGTTATGGTGACCGCACAAGAATAATGAGCTTGACACCAAAGACGTTTACATATATATCCAGTTGTATATCCAGCAGAACAATGAGAGACGCCGTTATCTGGGTCATCATGCGATGTGCACTCGGATAACAGAAGAGAACATAATTTTATTATCATGAAGTCACATTATATGACATGGAGAAGTTGCAGAAACATATATAAACATACCATTAATCAAGGGCGCATGCGCATACCATGTTTGGATACCACTTTGAATCTTTACAATGTGTCGTAAAACAATGAGACTGTCAACCAATCTTAAATAAAACATATGATGTACTTTTGGAGAAATTGACCGTAGTTCTATCGTTGTTGTTTTTTTCCATCCGGAAAGCAAAATATTGGAGAAGAGGAATTGATTCTCAAATGCAGAAAGAAATGCATTCTCGAAAGCGGCAATGAGTGACTCAGAGAGTATTCCAGTATTGCATATTAATTTGAAATGATGATGAAGTACATGTATGTTTAAAGCCAACATATAACATGGCATGTACTTTACGATTCACGTAATGGTGTACTGCGTAAACCTACAGTGCGTATGTGTGAGTGTTTACGTATGTTTGTTCATGCGCATGCCAGATGAATGGAACATATCCATGTAACTTACATCGCGAACAAAATACTTATTTACACTATACTTACAATGACATAGTTCTAATTTCTCAAAACATGTTGTACTCCGTATTTGTACTAGAGCCCAACATATCACATATCTTGTATCTGGAATAAATATGAGCCGCCCATGAACGTGTCAATTACCAATATAAAACCACTGCTTGAAGGATAGATATGTTATATATAAATTATGCTTGTATTCACAATTAAACCAGATCAAATAATAAAAACATATTTGTTAACACCATCTGCTTACTGTTGTGAGAAACATTCACGGAATAAATCGTTATTGAATGTGTTCGCCACAAAGTCGACAGCCTAGATATGGAGTATAGTACAAGGTATCGAATACAATACCTGGCATTGATTTAGCTGCTAATATCTCTGAAATTTCCATATGCATGGCGGAATAAGTTATGTTTACAAATGGTGTATCGGGTCAGAGCCGCTGTGATCCTAAACGGAAATGTCAACTTATAACCTTTGTAAATAATGGAATAAATATGCAATAAATAAATAGCTTAGACATAGTTCCGCGCATGGTCGAACCTCCGAAAACGATGAAACACGTTTGAATACTGCTAATCTTAAATACTAGTATTCACGTTCTGGCCGCAGACGATTAATGTCAAATGATGATCTAAAAAAAAATACTCAGAAATATATTATTGAGAAACCTGTCGCTTGACAACCAATAAATGTGTACGTGCTATCAGTATGTGCTAACTGTATGCTTAATATCTGCGATTAGTATCAGTTAATATTTACAAAGTACAAATACCAATAACGACATTGATTGTGGGTGTTATATGACAATGTTGTCCAACTCGTCTGACAATCGCTATTGTATTCATCAGAGTACATATACTAGGTGTACCTCACATTGGCAGCCAATCCAACGTTAATTGAACCATTGTAGACCATACTTTGTAAACCGCTTCGGAATGTACCCAAACAATGAATACTTAATATGACGACAGACTGCTAAGTACAGAAAGTTTGAACGTAACTATTACTAATCGAGTACTTTAGTTGTAAGTACATCATATAGAATTATTCTGAGCTCAATAGTGAAATGAAATAATTATTGACCTGTTAGAATTTTTTTATGTATTTTCTGTACATATATAACACTCATTGGGTGGCTCGTTTACAATTGTGCACCATATTGTATAGCTTTGATTTCAAACTGGTGTATTTCTTGGCCGCCACATTATAGGCTATTTCAAGCTCATCTTGTGAATAAGGTATCTTTGAAGGATGTTCTACACCTAGATAGCAAAGGAAATATGACTTACTCTGATTTAATTACTATATTATTTGTTTTACCTTCTTTGCTTGAAACATAATAATATATAATTATATTTTGAAATTATTTGTTATTTAAGCTGTTAAAACTATATGGATACTACAAGAGGCACCAGACATTGGCATGGCGTAGGGTTATTTTCTGTCTCACAATTAGACAAGTATTAAAATGGCATTGGTCTTCACTTTAGACATGTGAATACGAACATAGCCCACTCACCATGAATGGCATAGATCCCCGGTATGATGATATGCTGATAGAGTTGCATACTCCCCGTGGTGTGAAGAAGGTTAAATGCATGCACAATAATCCAGTGAATAATGCTTCTGTGCCGCTGAAAACATCCTGTTGAATTTGTCTCAATAAAAAAAACAAGAAAAAAAACCCCAGTACCGGTACATTATTATTGTTATTGTTATTATTATTATTATTATTATTGTTGTTATTATTATTATTATTATTATTATTATTATTAATTATTATTATTATTATTATATGAGACAAACCTAATTTTTATTATATGTTTTTGTTTGTTGTATTTTTGGTAATGTAGTATGTCCAAGTTCAATGTTGAAGATAGTTGATAAGGTATATATGTAACACATTAGGTTACTAGAATATATTTTCCGGCTACAGTATGCCAGGTTGTATTCCAGCTCTTTTTCCTACTCACAGCTTTTGACACGAGTTGGATATTGCGGAAATGCGTGGCTGATGACTGGTTAGCACTGCAGCGATGTTTACAACGATACGTTCACTCGTACTGGGATATGTATCCGCATTTATTATACCCAACACGCATTTCCGTAAGATTGCTCAAAACGTTGCGGTATCATGAGGAAGTTCAACTACTAGTATTTCTATTATCAGTAACTTGCAATGTATGACTCCTATAGATGCGGATATGTTTAACTAACATGACTATTTAATACTAGCGGCTAGTCTCTTCTTTATTAAACTCACACAGTTGTATGAATGGTATCAGGAATCTGCTTTGCTCTAACATTTCTGAAGCATACTGCTGGCATTTGCTCGGGTTGTGTTTTCATTTGGGAACACTGAGAGATTAGTACGCTGCGCTTGAGCCGGTTACAAGCCGAGTATAGTGGTCCAGCGTTGACCCCTTCATTCAGCCAGATTGCCATCACTTCTAAAACAATATATTTTTTTCCCATTCGCGTTTCTCGAGCATCGGTCCATCACGCCATCCATTGGTCTCCATCAGCACCATGCACAATTTCCAGCCCTTCAAACCGGAAGTAGTTAACATCAACTTCCGGTCCTGATCACGTGTTCCATTCCAAGCACGTTGCTATTTCCAGTCGGCTGTAAATAACACACGACCGTCGAGTTAACCCTTGAAATGCTGTGTCGAAACGATGACGTGTACTATTGCCCTTCATAAGTAATAGTCGCTTTAAATTTAATTGTTTCGACTCCAAGCTTCAAGTGTACTTATCTGCGTACAACTTCTAAACATCATACGAAGTTATTCCTGAGTCACGGCGAGTATACGACAGACACATTGCAGTCAGTCAGCAGATACTAAGCCAATAGGAAGTGTTCATGGTGCATGTGTATGTAATTATCGCCTGTCGAAATTGAACTGTTTCGTATTCAGTGCATTATTGTAGTCGTGACCTATTAATAAACACAGTCATATTGTTGACGAAGCGTCGTCTCTGAGCGCCATGCAACTGGAGTTATTTCTGGCTGCAGCATTGCCAGATTTCTCCGAAACTTTACGATTCTATTGCAGATGACGACAACGAGGAGTGGATATAGGCATGCTCTCGGATGCCATTCCGTAGTTAGATGGTCTCACAGTAGTAGTTGATGCTGTATTGTAAGATAGACATCGTCCTTGGTCTGTCAGTAACAGCCAGTTCTCACAGGTTTACTGCAACATTCAGCGCTACGGAAGTTACGCGTTGCCTCTGCTCTGAACCGACAAGCCGTATTGTAAGTGAAATAATCTTGAAAGCGGCTCGAAACCCCAATTAAAAACCACCCAAACAATATGTGATCAAAAGAACACTTACTGGTTGTCGGTAATTTCATAGTATAGTTTGATAGTAAGTATCTCCTGCAGGTTTATTGTTTACATTTCGTGGATAATGTATAGTATGATAAGGAAATAAGCACATATATTTTCACAATTAATAGTGGAATACTGTTTTTTTATTAAAAAATATTTCAGTTAATAAATGGTTTAATAGATGACTTAATAATTTAAAAACAAATCAAATCTGTTCCACATTTATACACTGTATTAGTTTACACACAATAGTTCCACCAACTATGCTATTAGCAATAAAAGATGACTTCAGATCAATGGCAACCCCTACAACCTGGAAATCTCGCTCTCTCTCTCTCTCTCTCTCTCTCTCTCTCTC
>JAUTBQ010159369.1:0-12904 GCA_032361185.1 Lepetodrilus ovalis | reverse complement strand
ACGTAAATAGTCTCAGACTGAAATTCGTTTGGTCATTATCTAGGTCTATCAACCGTGATTGTATGCCTTTAACGTAAGTTGATCTATATTATACGACTTCAATTGCTATGATATCTGGTTAGATTGTTGCATACATCAATTATTGTTTTGGTACACTCAGTGAAAATGCCGATTAGATATTGATCTGTAGTGACCACAATATCTTAGATAACTGTAAATCACGTCTAAAAGTAAGTGGCCATACCACCTCTATAACGGCGAATGTTGAAAGTTGCACCATGCAAATGGATAGATAACGTAACGTTATTAATTCGGTTGGAATAAAAACACAGATATCGTTTCTCGAAGCTCCCATCCACTATGAGATCACAACTATCTCGTTGCACGAGCGTCATGTATAAGAGATCGCTACGAGAGTGCTTATGGTCTCGTAGTAGATCTGAGAGCTTCGAGAAACGATACCATGATCGACAACTTTGATCCACTTACGAGTCGACACGATGACCGGTCTTGAGAAGACCCCTCGCTCGGTCTCGGTTTCAGTTCGTACTCTCACTCTGTATCTGATGTCTTCTTGTAATGACGACAGCAGCGCCCGTCCTTTCTTTCCCGCTTTCTGTCTCTGCCATTTTGTCTCGCCTTTACCGCCCACTGGTCCGTACTCTACGTAGTAGCTGATGATGAGGTTGTTTTGTATCGGCGTCCACGTTATCTTAACCGTCGTCTCGTTGTTCGTTACAGCTACAACGTCGCTTGGAGGTTGAGGTACTGAATTTATGTTAATCGAAAATAAGTTGACTTTAGTATAGATGTAAATGTAAAAGTATAGGAGTATTGGCCACAAAAATAAAATGGAAATACACTTCAAGTTGCCATAGCATTAATGCGTATGAAAATATTTCCAAATATTGGAATATACAGGACCATGATTTTTCAATGCGCTACATTGATTTTGAACTAATATGCAGATAGGTAAACGTATGTTCTCAACCTACAATTCAACTCACCATAAGGCAAGGTCACCACCTCTAACGGAAGTGACCTCTCACGCTCACGAGACTTAACATAAGACGAGACTTGGATGACGTAGCGCGTGTCTGGCCTCAAACCAGTCAGAGTATACTCCTTTTCTGGGAGGACCTTTATCTTCTTTTCACCGCCTTTCAGCGTGTCGCGGATGTACACCTTGAAGGCCTCTATTTTCCTGGCTACGACCGGGGCCTCCCACGTTAAATGAATGCTGCTGTATGACACGAGACTCGCCTGCAGGTTGACGGGCTGTGGGGATTCCACTGTCCAAAGAAAGAATATGGAATACATTTCTTCAAAGGGTGATGATATTCATACGCCTATTCGGAACGAAAACTCGCGAATTAACGTCTAAGATATAAATTCCGCACGAAATTGATTAAAATTTCAACTACATGGCTTAATAAGCATTTTTGTTATTCAAAAAAACTTATTTTATCTGTGCTATCTTGTGAAATGTAAGAGTATTTATTACCAAAAATAATTCACGTCCATTATACATCTTTGACGTTAATCCGTCAATCCAACGAATCTATAGCTCTTGATGGTGATTATATTTGAGGCATATATCGATATATATACCTATATATATATATGGTAAATATAAATCATTTGAAATTTAGTCTTTAATTAAGCTATGCTAACTGAATGCATCTTTTCAGTACTTTTTCTAAATGCTTACATGGACTTATTATTTTAAGAAGATAACATTGGAAAGCATCATACAGCTGTATCACTGAACTGCTCATAGAACTCTTACGTGTTTCCACAATGGCCGCCTTACTCCAGTCCCCTTCTTCCAGGTCAGTAAACGCACGTACTTGTATCTTATACTTGGTGTATTCCTGCAACGACGTCAAATGGATCCTGTTTGTGTCTGGCGGAAACGTTTCCGTCTTACTTCCGACCCCGCGGGAAGTCGATTCATATTTTACATGGTATCCTTTAATATGAGCACGTGACATCCGGTCCGTAGGAATGTCCCAGGTTACGAGGATTGTCGTCGAATTTACGGAAGATTCTTTGACGTTTTGGGGTCGACTTGGAACTGAAAATGGATTTATGGAGTCTTATTTACCATGTTTGTTTTATTTCTGACAGACGTGCATTTAGTGAAGATGAAATCATAAGGCTTGGCCATCAGAATACAAATTATTCAAAATTACAAAACATATGATCTACGAAATGTTAACTATATAAATATCAATTTTGTCATCATAGTACAGTATTAATGCCATAAAGAACCCACTCATTTGAGTTTTACAGTCTATCGAAGTGAGAGACTTGATATTGCATATACTCTGACTGCAACCTCTAATAATATTAGCACACGACAACATAGCATATTCCGAGAATTACTACATGTTGGAATTATAATTTTAATTCAGAATTTGAAATTGTCTAATTTCGAACACCTGGCCTCCGTTTCACGAAAGGTTCCAGGCATAAACTAGGGCGTAGGCATAGCTTTCCTATAGCAGAACCTGACGTGACCCTAGATATACGCCGGGACTATCTGCAAACAAAGTTAGATGTCCTGTTCCAGGATCCTAACAAAATATGACCTGTATCATGGCAGGACACCGGAAGTGAAATTGTCCCATGCACGATCAAGTTAACATTTTGTCAGGATCCGGGAACAAGATACTTAACGTGGTGTTTTTTTTTGCCGTGACGTACTATTGCAAGACCCCCTCTTGACACTGAGGAGGCTTGCTGTTAGCCACGTTAGACTCTTACCGAACTGTTTGGTCTGCACATACAGAGGCGCCGATCTGTTGCCTTCATCGGACCGGATCCTAGAACTGATAGTTATTTCGTATTCAGTGAAAGGCTGCAGGTTTTCAATGGTGTATTTACTGGCGCCCTGGTTTTCCAGGCGGATTGATCGTTCCTCCTGGTTCGTGCTCAGGTCCTGAAGGACTATGTTGAATCCTGACAACCGCGCGATGGGAGTTCTAGTCTGCCATTGGAACTGGATCGTGTCGTGGGTCACCCGGGTGGTCCTGAGATTGTGCGGCGCTTCTGGTACTAAGAGGGAATAAAGCTTTATACTGTATGTATGTAAATTACCGTAGTAATTATTCATGCATGTTGACAGATGCTGCTATTGTGAGAGTTCGCATGTGTAAGCAGCTACTCGTTTTGGGCAGTGCCAGAATCTTTTGAGTTTGCAATGTAATACTACGTATTTTAGGATAATTGCGATTCAACATACATAATTATAACGAAACGGCTTGAAATACATACTCGTATCTTAACGCTCTACCCAAACCTAAGAGCAGGTGCATGTAGATATACATAGCTATGAAGAGTTCTAAACTAGCTTCTATGTAATATAATGTTTATGAAATAATATGCGAGTAATTTTGATACTAGTACTTGATGCATAACACCATGACGGAGAGGCGAGTCGTAAAGCAGTAACTGGAAGCAGCAGATCTTCTATACTATATCTATTTTAGATAATATCAAAGAGACAATCCACTAGTAACGTTGCTTATGGAATTACCAGAAAGACATAAATACATATATTCAATAAATATGTAACTGGGGTTCAAAGGCCAAATGTGCCTTGGCTTGCTAATGGGATCTGAAATATTACGCATAGGACTACACAATGTCATCCTCGCGAGATGTGTACAAACTGTCAACTGTTAAATACTTTGAGCTACAATACGATTTGAAACATGATACATACAATCACAATATATACTGCAGTAGTAATTTGTAAGTAAGCTGTGACATTGAAAATTTAAACCACAAATCTCATCTCTTACTTTCCGGGTCAGTTCGAACTTTGATGACGTCACTCGGAACAGACTTCCCGTATCCTCTTCTGGCAAGCACCTGCACCTCGTAGGGCGTTCCCGGTGTCAGATGCCGGATGTACGTACGGCTCCCAGTCCCGTGGTAGCGGACTCTGCGCTTGCTGATAACGCTGCCGTCGTCACTCATCTCTCTGTACTCCACGTCCACGCCGTAGTACGTCGTTGCTCCAGGAAGTTGCAGCAGCGTCCATTCCACCAGCACCGACGTCGAGTCAACAGCGTGGGCCGCCACGTCCGTAAGAGTAGCTGGCGCTGCGCATGCAATGTATAACGACAGTCAAATGTTACATGAGGAGTACATTGTGGTAGCATGCTTTGGAGGGTAGACCTTTAATACGTCATGTTCAATTGGTGCACGGGTATACCAATCCCATGAATCCATGTTGCGTACATTACAAAACTGTTTAAATAAAAAAAAGAATATAAATAATAATCAACATCCGAGGGAAGTGAATGTAGCACGTGTCCAAATTAGACTAAGCCCTTCAATTCCTATTTACGTAAGCTGCATTATATCTACGAATGTTTGGAGAAATCATATCCGTGCTCTTACGGAAAGCGACTCGGAAATTAACTTCATTGAACAGAAAGAGGTTAAGAGGCATCTGTATGATTTCGTTATTTATGGACTGGATTGTTATAATCTTTCAAAGTTAATGCTGCAAAAAGAGTTAAGTGTTATAGAACATTTCCCAAAGGCACTTTCAAGCTAGAGGTCGTGATATAAAAATAACGGTGTGCAAGTGAATTCCACAGGAGTTGATGTTTTCTATGTATCTAATAGGATAATTTTGCCGTCCATTAACTCGATTACTGATAACTGGCTACAGCGTTGCAAAGAACACGTCGCCTGAAAACCTAAGTGTTCTAAGTTCAATTTATGAAACATTGGAATTAAGGTTATGTGGGTACAATTTCCCCCTTAATATATCTCCCTTGTGCCAGCCCTAAGGTTGCGAAATATAGGTATTTTCGGAACCAAACTGTTCCTTGCCCCTTTCCAAATGATACTTTCATTTATTAGGTGATTTTGAGAGTTAACATAACCATATCATGATAAAACAACATTAAACTATGCTATCTCCAAGTTCTCTCTCAAGGTAAAAGATAAATATGATGTACTTGATGAAGAGTTGTGAACATAGAACACTATGTAAATACACTTCTAGTGCTTCAGTTCTAGAAAAAAAAGAGGAGAATCATATCTTCTAACAAAACTGTAAAAAAAAAAAGAAAAAAAAAGAAAACTCGCAGGGTTTAATTTAAAATAAGATATTAAAGGTTGTTTCTGTCAAATTACATGCATATGTGAATTTCCACTGCTATATACCACCACATGTTATGAATAAGGATATATAAAACATCAATTACCATGTTCTCGAAATTAATAATGTGGGAGATAACACCAACATGGATTTCATGCGACGAATTATATTGTGGTAATGATTTGCGATATTAACGTCATTACAGACATAACTGCGTTACACAAACATGATGTGTCTGCATAGTGTTACATAGAAATTTGAGAAATATATACATGTATCTGGCATAGCAACTGGAAAGATTAGTTGTCGATGTGTGCGCATTCAACAATGATCACTTGGAACTTGATAGTGTAACAGGTCACGTGACGTAAGAGTACCAAATTTTGGTGTATGTGCAAGAATGCACTACGGCTGCAGAACCAACTAAGAAGAGTGCAACAGAATGTTAGAATGGAGGTTACTCTACAGTTATGCTCGTCATATATTAATATGTTAGGACAGTTCTATCTACAATAGCACAATAGCTGGATTTCTATTTCAGTTTACTGCATGCCAGTTTTAATGCAAATCACCTTTCAGTAACTGGACAAGTTTGTTAATAATAAACTTTATTTTCGTATTCTAACAATCAGCGCAACAAGTGTTTGTTTGCCTATATATGCATATTATTAACTAAAAAGTTAAAACTGTAAACGGTTAACATTCTAGTTTGTAAATAATACAAGAATGCTATAACGTAAAACACTAGATATATTGACACAAACTGTCATGTCCTTATGAGTACTGTGTATGTACATAGTAAAGCTATTATTTTTATATAACAAACAATACGGAAAGGATACATAAACAAACAGAACATTGCACGTATATAAATATATAATAGCCTCAGTGAATAATACATACGTGCAAATATATCACATCATGCCCTAAACATGCCCTTTGTACATACACGGTAAATACCCAATTATCATTGATATTTCTATTTCTTTTAAAAACATATTTAAAAACATAATCTTATATTTTTATTCATCGCCCATATGTGATGTGGACGACGACAATAATAATAATATTTTTATTCATCGCCCATGTGCTATGTGGACGATGACAATAATAATAGTAGTAATAATAATAAATAATAATAATAACAATAATAATAATAATAGTAGTAGTAGTAGTAATACGAGTAATAATAATAATGATGATAATAATAATAATAATAATTACAACAACAACAACAACGACAACATTAGACTATGGCGGAGGCATGACCTGATATTTTACACTTGGCAGTGATCAGTCTGAGAATTTATACAAGTAACACCTGAAAAGTACGTGAAGGAAATTCAACATATTAATATTAATCCGAAAGTAGGAACAGTAAAATTTTTGAGTGTGAAGTAAATAGTTCTAAACATCTACAAGTAGGCCATTACTAGTTTTTACTGGCAGCAGTGTACATACTATTACAAACCGTAGTACTGGCTTTTGCACAAATACATTTACATATACAGAAATAAAATACTATTTAATTTAATGATATTTATGCACTATATTGTCTTCCAGCTTACGTTTCTATCTAAAATCATTGTAACATATCAAAGTAAACTATACCGGTATGCATAGTACCACGGAATTATATTTCAAGGTAAGACTAACGTATTCATTTGATGCCAGTCTGTGTATACATCAAGTTCTTTATTAGCACTTAGCCCTAACATACGCATTATTGTTGACGTTATCTTCCATAGATTCTATATATCTACGAGATGTGGAAATGAGATCTGCTGGAGCCAATTAAATTTATCCAACTTAGAAAACAGAGCAGATACACTAGGAGAACCTGGGTACCCTTTCACAAACCTATCTTATCCACTAAGAAACCATAGCGCTCTCTTTGCAGTGCATTCGCTATCGGTAATGAAGGCGCTATGGTCTCTTAGTGGATAAGAGATTCGTGAAAGCATACCCTGATGCATAGGATTCTGTTTAGCCTATACGTCTTTTTTGCATTCAACAATTTCTGGTTGATTTTCATTAAATTTCTCTTCAAATTCCAAACTAAAATGAGTTACGTTATGAATTAACTGTTTTTCGAAGCTATATCAATGTTCATTTCAATTTACTCTGAAATTGCGTTCTTGAATTGCCATTGGACGTTACCATCGTAGCAATTACTGCAATATGACATGATTTTAAATTAGTATCCGTTAGGCTGGTAGTCTTTTAGGAAAATTATCCTTTCGTATCAGTTTATTCGTTTTATAAGGCTTGAATGCTGTGCTTAGTCCTTCCATGTGTCCGGCAATAGACGCCACACGGACATGGTATAGAGTGTCCGGGTCCAGGTTGAAGACTGTGTGTTCGTACACAAGGGGGACAACTTCCCTCATTCTTCCAACCTTGCTCTTATCGTCGACGTAAACAACAAAACCTGTGACGCCAGTGGCATTTTTGGGTGCATCCCATTTAATAGATATTCGTCTTGCTTTGATGCTGGTGGCATTCAGTCTGATTGGTCGGTCCGCTAATTCTGAAACGGAAACATACATTAGCTAGCGCCGTGTCATCCTCTAAACACAGGTTATTATACCTATATAACATCTTCGTTTCGAGGATGGTGCCAGCCTTCGAAATGAATTATGCTGAAATCATTGACTATTCACTGTTATTATATTATAAGTTGCATTGAGGTGGAGGATATTCATCCGTAGTACCCAATCATTGTTTACAAACTCAGGACATATGGGTCCGCTTGCATCCCTAGGTGCCGTAAACATTATGGCCTAGGTAAATATAGTTCTCTTATAATTGGTAACTTATTTTATATCCGAAGGTGATACTGACATACTAGATAAGTGGTTGTTGCGCTATTATTAGCATGACTTACTTGGCAGGGACCACACACACATACACCGCACACACATACATACACACACACGCGCATACACACGCACAAATACGTCCATACATATACTTTATCCTCACCGCCGCGTTTAGCCACTGTAACTTCATAGACCTGCGTGTTCTGTCCGACATTATTTGTAGCAATGCACGTGTAATTGCCTGACCGTCTCAACCTCCTGAGACGTAGCTCGCTTCTACCCTTTACCGATTTCCTCTTCATAATTTTGGCACCAAGCGTCCAAACCAGTCTGGGCATAGGGTTGCCGTATGCTTCACAAACAAGAGTTGCGGTGCCGCGGAACCGTGAGGACGCGTGCAAGATGGCTGGTCGGAATATTGGAAATTGAGGCATTACTGAAAGTAAAATATAACCTTGTTAAATGGTTCTTATACTGATGACAACATTGCGCATGTTCTCACTGTATACTAGTATGTAATCGTAATTTTGAAAATATGAGATGCAGCGACAATTGCGACTTAAAAAGCAATAGCAAATAAACTGTGACTGTTTGAAAACAATTTCTGGTCCCGAGATTATAAAACCTTGTCTGTACTATTTCATGCTCAACTCAGTTTTTATATCTGGATTTCTGAAAAAAAAAGTGAGTTGACCATGAAATCGTACCTCAACAATAGTTCATAATATCGTCGTCAGTAATCAGCGCAGTCATTGCATTAAATTATTTATTTAATATCGGCACTATAATATTGCAGAGTATTCTACTGATTGTCAGTGTCAAAGAGAACGCAACATGGCTACATGATATTGATGACAGGAGAGATAATTAAATATTCTCGACGGTACAAACCTTTAGGTTGTGCGACAAGAACCTTGTATGCACGTGTGATAGTGTCGAGTGAATTGGAGGCAATGCACGTGTAATCTGCACTTTCTGTCATATTGTACACCACAAGAACTGTCTGTCCGTTATGTGACAACCCCTCCAGCCTCGTTCCCGCTTTCTCCCATCGTACTTCCGGTATGGGGTCACCCACAGCATCACAGGTCAAGGTCACTTCTTTGCCGTAATCTACTTTCTGTAGCAATCTATTTCGCAAGAACGTCGGAGGGGTAGTCCGCTTGACTCGTTCTAAAATTATCGAAATATGTCGTTATTAATTCCAAATATGAGCATTCTTGGACCAGTTTTAATACCAGTAACAATTCTATTGAAGTATTCCAAATTGTGAGCGGTCGTTCTCTCACCTCTGACGTAAACATGTGCAGGAAGTGAGAATTCGACACCAATGTGATTCTCTGCGGAGCATTCGTAAGTTCCCTGATCGGATTTTCGAATGTTCGAGATTACCAGCTGACCTGAAAGGAGAACGCAAGTAATGTGTGTCCATGTTGTTTCCACAAACACGTAGTATATATACTCACACATGCTTAGGTCGTCGAATCAGAGGATCTGTTGTCCAAAGATGATGTGAATATTCACATCGTGTATGATTCTGTTATGTTGTGGATTTTACAGTTAAACATGTATATATTATGCGTAATAATAAATACTAATACACATAGCTAACACATGATTAAACGATTCAACAGTTCCATAAATCCTTGTATAGTGCATGCATCTTCAGAACAAGAACAATACTGTGCCAACACATGCCTATGAAGACTCACCACTGGCGCCAAGCGACACCCGATTATTGGCGGAATAATACACAGGAAAGGAGTTCCGGTACCATCGCGTAGTAATCTCTGGGGCGCCCTCTGACGTGCATGTCATCACAACATTGGACCCTTCCTCTACGTATTTCAGTATAGGATGCTCGCGAATGGACGGATAACCTTCGTATTTTTCTACAAGAAAACATTGCAAAGAATTACTAGTATTCAAACGTAAAATAGAAATAGTATTTAAGAAGACTTAGTCTATAATGTATTTAAATTCTTAGTATAGTAGGCTACTGAACAGAGATATATTAATCCGGATACACTCTCATAACACTCTCGTATCCATTATAAGCATACAATCACATATAGTTTACCTATATAATGGACACACGTATTTCAAATTGAGACTACATTAAGATACGATATCACCCTAAAGGTAATACTCTACCAATTAATCGAAAGCGTCGCGACAGCAGTTGAACGTACATAACATGGATTTGCAAGCCAGGCATTGGTTGAAATTTTGAAAGCACTTCATATACTGTAGATAATATGTCTGGTATTCTAATAACATGCCAGCTTTATATTTGCATAAGAAATAATTACAACTTGGATCCATTCGTCTGAGGTGTCTATCTTTAAAATTTTGACATTCGAGACGACTGTCTACACAAAAAACGCTGGGAGAATCTTTTATTTGTGAGTTTCCAGACTCTGCAGATGATGGACTGTTATGTCATGTGTGGTCAGGTATTGTGGTGTCCTTCCTAAATGTTATAACAATCCAAACTCTACCATTGTGGCCTATGGAAAAGTATTTGGTTGTGTAATACCTATATTAGCCAGTATTGATATGAAAATGCCACGCTCTCTTAACTGATAAAAGAGCTTAAAAAAAGATAACCATTATTTATAATTTTACATACCGGCAATACCAGAAAATGTGTGCAAATGGGATATTTTAATTACATGATGACGAAGCTATGCATATTTCGTTGTCAATGAACTGTATCCTACACAATAGCGCAAAACAACTCTAAACATTCTCTGGTGTTAATCAGAATCTATGATCTGTTGCTTTTCTATATATCCTATCTGAGTTGGTAATATTCATTTTTCATTGCTGAACAACAAGAAAAATCGCAAATATAATATGACATACGATCACGATTGCTCGTCTAAATATCATCAGTTTGTGATGAATAGTGAGATTTTGAGCTATGATACCGTCTGCAATGTTATTTCAAAGGTTGGCTTATTTTCGTTTCTCTCTTGCAAATTGATGGATTTTTAATCTCTAGAAAACCGTAAAAGTTACGCAATGAAACGTCACCCGCCCTTGTATGCGTTTAGCGTAAAACAAATAATCACCCGGGCTTTTTTTAAAGAGAGGCAAATGGATAGCAACATTTTCAAAAATTGCTCATGCATAAACACATTACATAGTAATAACACAGAGTGTATTTTTATGAGGAATTTAGTTACATGCCATTGACAGCTAATAATATCTGGATTTTTAAGTTTTTCTCAGAAACAAACATGCTCTTGCAACATTTGTAAGCATTACCTCTAGGCTTGTAAGTCTTGACAACTGTTTTGGCTTTCTCAGTGCGTCCCATTCCGTTTGTGGCCACGCAGGTATAGGTACCGCCGTCCTTGCGCGACATCACGGGGTCAATTCTCAGAATGGACACTCCTTCAGACTGCTCTTCCAGGAACCGGTGCTTCCTGTCGTCAAGTCTCCTGCCAGACTTTCTCCACGTTATGCTGGGTGTAGGAAAACCTTCGGCCTTGCAAGACAATATAACGATGCCGTCGTTCCTCACTTTTATACTGCTTGGAGGGATGGACATACGGAGGTATGCTGCAAGAAAACAAATAATAAAACTGTAGAAATGTTTTAATCATAGAATCAATTTAAAATACAGAGTCATTTTTATGTTTGCGATTAAAAAGTCATTGAGAAAGAATCTTGGAAATAATGTTCATCTACGTCATAAAACACAATTGTTTGCTACATTGAAATAATTATATATCTCTCAAATTACAAACTTCAATTGTTTTAATATTAATGGATTCGTATATGAAAGACATTAAAATTAAATGCTGTATAAATAATGATTAAAATAAGCAAATTATATAAAAAATTAATAAATGCTTACAAATCCAATGAACATATATATAATCACATTAACAACTATAAACAAACTAAATATACAGTCAAACCCCGCTATACCGAATATCCGATGCATCGAGTTAAATTAATAGTAGGAACACCGCATTGGTTTAAAAGTCGAACGGTAAGCGGTGAAACCGTAACATCGGAGACCGTTATATCGGGGTTTGATCGTAAATGCAAACTTGACCAAACCGCTTGCTTTACTTGCCTGTCTATTATTCTTCCTCCCATCGTATTCGGAATAAGGCAACGAATGAAACAATAAAAGCGGCAGTCTCTAGGATGAATATAGACGTGCATAACGCAGGAATCGTAAAACTAAAAGTGGTATATAATAAATAAATCAGCGATGCGTAAATAATGACAATGTGCGCATGCGCACGTGCACATGCATTGTGGGAAGTGTCTATTGGGATACTATGTGCATGGACGTGGGGCTTTGAATGCAAATCATGATCAGAGTAGAATAAAATTATAAATATGTATTATGTATAGGGAAATGTGGATATATCGAAGAGATTTTAACTTGAAAGAAAACACAAACTTTGAATTAAATCAACAATACATAAGAAATAAGGACAATATCCGTGTCTGTTTATATGTATGCAAAAATGTCCTTGTCTGTTTAAGGTCATGTATAAATAATAATAATATTGCTAAATAATAAATTGCAAAAGAACATCCAGAAAGTAATATCAATATAAATATTGCTCTCCAGCTTGCAAAACATAATTATAAAGAAATGAATCAGATAATATGCAAAAAATGCAAAATATTCAAAGATAATGCAAACTATATACAGTATATATAGAATATGCAAATGTATATATACCGAAGCAAAATGTGAACATATTCTGTAACTGGAAATCTACTAACAAAAGGTATAAATATATGTATAAATGCAACACAAACCAAGGAGCAGAATATAATAATACTAATACTAATATCTGCAAAACTTAATGGAGTACATCCATTACTATTACCGAACTAAAACTGACATTCTCAAAAAGGAGCACACATTGTAACTTTACTTTCGTAAGAAACTGTCGGATTTACATGTGCGACTATTATT
>JAUTBQ010159358.1:0-12904 GCA_032361185.1 Lepetodrilus ovalis | reverse complement strand
CTCTCTCTCTCTCTCTCTCTCTCTCTCTCTCTCTCTCTCTCTCTCTCTCTCTCTCTCTCTCTCTCTCTCTCTCCATCGGCTAATTTATCAGCTACTTATGAATTACAAATATCTTGAGAATTCCTTGCGTACCAATTGCACCGTGCTAACATCTTAGAACAACACGATTTGTTTGAAGACTCATAATTTGTGACAATAGCCTACATAAAAAGTCAGTCGTGATGACCAATTTGCAAGACAATGACCATTACAGGCTCGTCACTCTACAGCGAATCCTTTCAACACGGGCCAGTGTGAACTGCCAGAGACAACCCTTAACAACGAATTATGTATTTGGACTCACGATCCTTAACAGATTGTCCAACAATTACAATTCAACTCGAAATACAATACTGTTAATATGATCCAACAAGATATGATTCATGCTAAACCTTTTGACTAGTCATCTTTACCTTCATGAAAATATATATATGTAAGATATATAAATTAAAAGAGCCTTTAATAATAACTAAAATGGCAATTACTAGTATATCAGTTTCAATTCTGTTTGAAAGCGTAACTAATATGTGCAAACACGAATTATTTTTATGTTTTCCTATGGTTTATTAGGCCTTCGCTACAACTTAATACGTCTATAATATCAATAGTCTGGGGCCTGCAACATTAAGACATAATAGTATTAATACACTCTATAAATCGGTCTGGTTGTGAGTGTGATAATGCCTATATTGATTGTGTAGGTGTATTGGTTGTACTGACATGTAATGGTTATGTGAATATTGGTTGTATGTGACAATGTGTGGATGTAGATGTATTGGTCTTGTGGCTGTAATGGTTGTAGATGTTTTGGTCTTGTGGCTGTAATGGTTGTGTTAGTTGTGTAGGTGTATTTGTGGTACAGGTGTACTGGGTATGTGTATTGGTTGTAGGCGGTGGGTGTATTGTTTGTATGAGTGGGTGTGTTGGTGTGGTGGGGTGGGGTGGGATGGGGTGGAGAAAGGAGGCTTCACACTATATAAATACACTAGTAACTGGTTGATCTGAAGTTAATAGGGGAAAGGTCTTACGTAATTCTGAAATATCAGTGTTGACTAGATATTTGATAGCCAGGTAATGTTAATTGATTTTCTTTCTCTGTATGCAACATAATGAAAACATATTCTCACATACAAACAGCTGTGGTCAGACGGATCAATCATGTTGGTAATCAAGGATTCACTTAAAGTGATCGGCATACTAAATAGTATAGATACACAAATCCACAGGTGTTACAATACTTTAAAAAACTATGATTTATAGTCCAGACATGACAGAGGGGATTCTAGTCTCATGTATCTGCCACGAAAATGAAAAGACCAGTCATATTCATTGTCATTTAGGTTTTAATTGAAATGTCTAAAATGTAGTCTCTAAATATAATACCCCTCTTGAAAATTGTTGACGAAGTGTTGAATGTCTTTTTCGTTCTTTCTTTAGCTAGACAATATGCCCTCTTCGTTGTCGTCTGTGGGCTGCCACATATAAGGCATTAATAGTTCCACTCGAAGTTGGGGACATACCAGCTAAGAGTGGTCTTCATGGTTTTGGCAGTTCCGTTCCTTCACCATACCCACTTAACAAACCGACCTTTCTCACAATGAAACCAATACCTTAAATTATTTCTTTGATATAAATTTAACTGCTTGATCAACAAAGAGGCGAGCCTCAGTTTTGGCAGGAGATGTGAAGGACAAAATGAAACTTGAAACCACTTTGGACAACAAAAAAACATGTTACAAATCACTGAGGGCAACTAACTTCCTTTAAATTCTGCGGATTTATCTCTGTTTGAGCAATGGGCTCCAATCAACAGCTAGACAGCCCTCTAATGATTGATTGTTCTCTTTCACGTCCGCGCGATTCGTGGGACGTTTCGAGTAGAACTTGAGGACCGCGTCAATGGTGTAAAAATGAACTCGATTTGGTGCGATATTCATGGGGTTTAGCTTTAATATGTCACTTTTACACCTCAGTAAACCTATATGTTCACGTAGCATGTTAGTGACACAATTTAGCATTATCAATGGCAAATATGGAAAGCAATTAATAATACGGATCTAAGTTTATGAACAACAATATAACGCGAGAAAAAGGTCTATATTTGAAGTGTCAGTGTTTCGACCTCCGCTATGAAATTACCATGTTGTAAATGGATTAATGATGATTTAAATTGCAAATATTTTTCTTTGGATACCCAGCTGTGCGCGAAGCCAGATAAGACACAGACAGAACATGTCTGACTACAGTACACCTTACACCAGCTTGTGTTCTTCAATATGTCACCCATCATGTTGATAAATTGACTTGATATAAGAGAAACATGCTTTACTTTCAAACGCATAAGGCGTTTAAATCCATGTCGTGTATATGGGTGGGGACCTGTAACTTGACACATTCTCTATTTCCGTGAAACTAACCACCCCTTTTCTTTTCCTGTGCCTCATATTTATTACAGCTTTTTGTGTGATAACGTTTGAATACAATAGACTACGTAGAAAACAGAGTATCGAGTCTGCATTTTTGTTGTCTAATTTCAAACAAATCGTAATGCGGAAAAGTACTGGTAAAATGCTTACTGTAACTCCTCACATTCACAGCTAGTAAGCAATTGTTGTTGGTTAGCTATTTGAGATTTTACTAAATGCATATACATTTACTAATAGTGTATCTTTCTCAATATCTCAGGCTTCATTTAACATAATATATGTGCATTCAAATTTCTTTTAAATATGTTTTTATCGAAGTATCCCTTTTTCTCTCATTCAAATCAAAGTTCTGGTTTCATTGATGTCAAAATTCCAGACAGACTTTCTTGTTATACCTGTACAGGCATTACTCAACTACTATGCAATTCCAAATAATATTAACATTTAAACGATCGAGCCATTAATTTCTGAGAGTTGCCACCTCAGAGAAATGTCTGTGTTGCGTTTTATTGTACTTTGTACACAATGCTCAATTCCTGCATAATGTAACCAAGTGGAACCGCAGTATATAAAATGTCGTAATATATCCCATGTTATGTCTTACATCAAACTGTGAACAAACTTCTATAGCTATCCTTTATCGGTTATAAAACCAAAGGGTGCACATGACTCGTGCTTGAAGAGCGTCAATTGCTAAATAGGTACATCGGAACGTTTAGTTATGGATGTTCCAGAGTTGCCCTATGCATATTGGGTCAAAACTCTGCCAGTTGGATCTGCGTAAAAATCCACAGGTGTAACACCAAATGTGATCATATCTCCTACATGGTTCTCAGTTGGGGAACGGGACAATATTTTTAAAGATATTTAAGAAAACAATCCGCCAGTTTTTTAGAAAACTTAAATGGGGCATCCATATCATAAAAATTTCAACCTTCCGTCAGCTTGGAGTCACGCGAGGAGACACACTGCAGCCTTTACTATTGATGTTAAACAGTTAAAATATAATATCTCGTACCAATTGATTTTCAACAAAAGTTAGGTAAGCACATTATGTCTGCAGGATGTCCGATAAATCCTCGTCTGGGATATGTCTTTAGTGTAATTCTTCACCAGTGTGTTTGATTTATAGAGTTCTACTACGACCAGCAGACGTTGACAAAGATTGTGCCTTTCAAACATCAGCTTTAGTTGTTCGCCGAAGCATGATAACAACGCTTACGATGTATATGTAAAAATTAGACGTCTTTCATCCTTCCCTGAAAGGTCGGTTAATAGAATAGCCCCATTCTACACGGACAATAATTTAGCAAGAATATCATGTTAGGTGTAATAATCAAAAGAACATTTTAATGGGCCGTGCCTACGAAACCATCTAACGCCTGAACTCGCTTTATCCCCGAAAAACGGGGTGACAATGCTCAAAGGAGTAGATTTTGATGAAGTTTCAACCAAGGGGGTTTAGATACTTCACCATGCATCGTAAATGCAGTGAAACGCTGCCTTTCCACTGCCATTGTGGCGGTATTTTAATATGTATCCGTATAATAATGCAATCGGTGTTCTTAGGTACACATGGCCAATTGGTTAGATAAGTTGAAATTTGATCACTACTTAAACGTACAGTGTATATGCTAATATTATAATCTGTATTTACCTGGGATTGAGAGGTTAATGTGGTCCTTATATTGATGAATGAAACCGCACACAATCCTTAGGCGCATTAGTTCCTGTGATTTTTTATTTTGGTAGTTCGACATGGCTTTTTATGAATTATTGCACTCGATGTCCTATTTTAATAGATTTTATATTAAATTCCATAATTCATCGTTCCTTCCTCATGCCTGTCGAAACGAAAAATATATATTTACGTCATAAACTCACTTGTGAATACAGTAAACTGCATAGGAAGAAATCTTTCATCTATTATACTTCGTATTACCCAACTGCGTCCAGTTGCACGACGCTCTTGTAGCGCTACAATAGTTGTAAGTCCAATTGTAGTCTTCTATTATTGGAATTGGGCTGCACGAAGGTCTTGTAGGCTATCAGATTAAGACATCGCTACAACTATTACCGTATAACGTCATGTGTAACTTCCTACAACTATTGTAGCCGACAAGAGAGCCGTGCAGCATGGCCCTGAATATACCAGATTAAGTATTATTAGAGTTAAATTAAACTTTGATATTGTCGTTGATTTATTTCTTGTCTTTTGCAGTTGCCAAACGACCTCGACTAGACCCAGTAGCCACCGATTCCGGAAGTGCGGCATCTTCACCAAATCCCGACTCTCGACCAGGATCTCCCGAGATTTCAGACAAGCCAAAGCTCTCCATGAGGAGTCCTTCTCCTGCACGCAGCCTCTCACCAAAGATGTCACCAGAACCGCCCAGCACCGCGGTCGACCATCTCCGTTCCGAATACCTCCCTAAGTCAACAGTAGACGATCTCAGCTTCTTCGCACGTGCAGCGGGAGCTGGCAAACGACCGCCAATAGACATGATGTGCCGCATCTTCCCGCACATGAAGAGGGGCGTCCTCCAGCTGATTCTGCAGGGATGCGGCAACGACATGGTCCAAGCCATCGAGCAAGTCCTCAACAACCACGGCGAGCAGACGTCGTCCGCATTGACCCAGTCCGCACCGACAGCCAGTTTGTTCCAGCATTCATACTTGAACTCGTCCCTCACGTCTTCGTCTCTGAAGTCGGCATTCTCGCCGATTTCGTCCCCGCCTACGGCGCATCTGAACTCTATCCGATATACGTACGGCAGTGGGGGACGCAGTTTGGCCCTGGCGATGCCGTACCCTCCCGTTCTTCCCGGCCTCGCTCTCGGGTCTGCCTACGGCTACAATGGACTCGCCGCCACGAACAAGGCGTTTCATTACGCAATGTACCCGTGCTGCACGAACCCCACGCCTCATGCAGGGGACAAGCCTACGGGGTGTCTCAGCGACTAGAAGCCCTTCTCCCATCGTGTGTTGAACCTCCATGTACGTCTCATAACCACAAGTCTGTGATGGTTGCACAGAGCGTTGAAGTTAGACATTTGTGTGACTGAAACCGAAACTCATTGACACTGTTCTCATTGAACACCATTAATTATTGATGTTTCATGCAATTACGTAAACATTACTAGAGAGAATTCATGTACGATTTGTCATAGACTGCCCAATTGTTCGTCATCTGACCATGAAATCAATCGCTCACTGTATTGTATTCTTTAATATATCGACATCACTGACTTAAAGACATACCGTTGTGATTAGTCCCGAACAAAATGTCATTACTTTTATTTATTTAATTTGGATTTTCCTCTAGTAGATGACGTGCTAGTCTTCTATAAAAGTCATTATTTTAGGAATTGAAGAAGTATAATCTTCCGATTTTCTAGAAAAGAGCTCGTGCCTGCGCCAATATCTCCTTTAACTAAATCATGCCAATTATATTCTATGAGACATACATAGATTTCTTTGGAAATTCGAATGTATCGCAGACATAGATATCAGTATTTTGGACGACTTTGGAGACATACCACGAACGTAACTCTCCAAATATTAACTAGTATTTAGATAAAACGACATGCCGTGGATGGTATTGATATGATCATGGTTACATAATACCAACATCGTATGCTTCAATATCGATGTTATCAGTGTTGATGTGTTTGACATCGACAGACATCAGTATGATATTACATGATCCCATGAGATCATTCTTAGCTAGTAGGCTAGAAAATAGTTTAATTATCTCTAACCTGACAATATAATCTACATCTGTAATGTTACCAAATGGTAATTCTTGTCAAATTCATTGACGGATCACCTGACCATACCGAACCAATCGGAGGTAAGGAATAAAGACTTAATGGCAGCAATCGATGTATACTACGAAATATCGCCTGGTTATTATTTAAGACAAGTAATATATTCCATAGAAGCCAATATTGGATGATAAATAGTATCGGTAAGTGTATTGTCCACAATAAAGTTTGATAACGTTACGATGACATTGTCCAATACTGTGTAATGCTTGTCTCCATGTTGGTATCTTGGATTGTGCTTGGATTGCTCAACGTGGACGGTTCTAAATTTCTTGTAAGGACGGTTATACGTCCGCTGTAAAATACGTCCTTTGTTATTGGCATTTACGAACTGTTCTTTACTCTAATGTTAGCATGTTGTGATAATACTGTATGTAGGATGACTGATCGTGCAGCCCTCGTGTATGTCTTTGTCCATATTATTTATTGTAAATAATATATGTTATTTGACGACGAGAGCAATAAAGCTTCAAGTTAAACTCATTTGAATATTTTTGTTTTTGATCATTGTTATTTCTGTCGATTTATTAGTCCTCCTGTTATTATTTCTTTATTGCGCGCAAAATTAAAGAAAGAGCAATAATGATAACAATAATAGAGAGAGAGAGAGAAGGAGAGACATAGATAGATAGATAGATAGAGAGAAGAGATACAGACAGACATACAAATAGGCCTATAAATAATTGGTGAGAGTGCAATAGACACATTGATAGAGAGAGAGAGAGGTGGTATATATATATATATAGATATAAAGAGAGAGAGAGAGAGAGAGGGAGAGAGAGAGAGAGTATAACGAGCTTGCTTGTACTGTGACAGAATTACTGAAGGAGTTGTCGACATGACGCATTGTATCAATTTGTTATTAATCTAAACGAGAGAATTCATTCGTGAAGCAGCATTTGCAAAAGTGCATACTTCCCAGGAAGTTGATGCTGTCGACATTTTACACATTTTACACATCAACTATCAGCCATGCAATGTATGCCTTTTAATAAGAATAGTACAACGTTACCTTGCATTCAGTTGGTTTCTCTTTGCTTCGTTTAGGGTCTGCCGTTATCCAGTTTCTATTGCTAAAATTTAGCTGACAACGGAATTCCTGATTTCTACAATGATAACCACTATCCAGTTTAATTGCCACAGAAGTCAGTCCACATGAAATAGACCACAAAGAGAAAAAGAAAAGAGAACTTAAATATGATTAAAATGTAATTTACACATTTATAATCTATAGTAAAATTAGTATAATTGTTAGAAAAATAATAGCAATAATACCAATTAATAAATATTGCTCTACATTGCATGATATATGGTAGACTATGCATGTAAGCATATCTTAACATCAGCAGTTGTGCTTTCAGGGAATCTCACTTATAAAACTAATAATTGACGTACATCGGCAGAATTTCCGCCAAGTTTGTTGTATAAAATTTAATACCAAAATAAATTTTTTTAGCTTCCTTGTAACTCAACTTTCACTCATTTACACAGCATAATAAAAATGAAATAACAATTCATATGCATAGGAGTTTATGAACTGAGTGTAATGTCACGCCTATGATCTTGCAGTTCTTTATAACTTTCATGATAATATTTTTGTTATTAAATAGCTTTTTGTTTAATATATTAATAATTACTGTGTTCTCGAAATGTGGTTAATAATGACCATCTTACAGCAATTTCCATTTATACAACGTACCATGTTGAGTATATCGGTGTATTAAACGAGGTTATTTGTCACGCTGGTGAGATAATTGAATAGGTGCTTGAAAAACCACATCTCGTTCGACATTTCAGCGTCGCAAGTCATTGTCTGACGAGTGTTTTTCCCATGGTTTAAATGAATGAACCGAGCACACTAGCAGAAATACGTCTTTCGTGCTCTATCAATTCAATCCACATTATGAAGAAATACGGAGACATAACATCTCCCTGGCTTACACCACTGTTCAATAACAGGTATAATCAGTTGCTGTCACACCCGTGTGCGTTATGTACCCAGCTATGTCAGGTAATTCCCCCTGGTCTGGACAGGCATGTCCACTGTTTGTCAGAGGACGCCATGGGTCTGGACGCAACTGGACACAAGCCCGACCCCCGGGATCAAATGACCGGCGTCCGTGGGGATTACTACCCACGAACATGTCTCGAGTGACCAGCAGCCAGGACATATGGGTAATGAAATACACACCCAAGTGGTTTCCAACACATAGTAATTTGTTTCAACGTTTCACCGAGTCGTATTCGCAATAGTGGTGACTGTTCACTGTACATGATATGTCTGTTTGAGATATGTGTATACTGAGCGATGACCCCCACTAAGAAAGTTATTCCGACTTGAGTTGCTACTCATATGACAAAAGATTTACGATACAATGCGGGTTTTTTTATGATATATTATATTTACCGTCGAACATTGTTCTGACAATGACTGTAACTTTAGTTCCTGTGTAGAATGTGTTTGTCTGTGTGTTGTTGTTATTGATAGAAAATGACAAATCTTGGCAACATCCGAATAGCTTTTCCCATTCACGATAGTGTCACTTCTAAAGACATAGTAATATACTCGTACATGTATATATGTATTTATGTTTGCTGTTGTGGATTATTCCAACTCAGTAGTAGTATCGCTTCATACGCTCACAAAACATTATTGCAAATTATATTTAATATAGAAAACTTATGTTGCTTTGTTTAAATAAATTCTCAGTCATTGATAGTAAATATTGAATTCTATAATGCATTCATATTGACTGATTTTAACTAATGGTTGATTGTTAGAAAATTTAGATTTTTCTAATTTTTTAAAAGAATACATTTCCAATCTCCGGTCTTTTCCAATTATAAAAATTGCATTGAGCGAAGTATATAATACTTTCTAGATCAGCAATTACATACAAATGTCATAATATGCCATAATGTGTGTGCTTTTATACGAAACTAAGAACCACAGGGCTCCTTACAGGATACATCCGGGCAACAGGTTCCCAGGTTACGACTAAAGGGATACACATCTACTTATGTCGGTTGATCCGATGTTTCAGAGTGACATGGCTAAGAGGGAATATTGTCTCTGGCGCGGGATCGAGTGGTTTTGGAAGAAAAGAGGGAAGAGATGTCGCTTTAATCCGTGTTTGACTTGAGCTTACATCGACGCGACACCTCTTGACAAGGCCGGACAATCTCAAGTAGACTCAAAAATGATACATGCGTAATTGCGAGTTTTAGAGTGCACTTGAAGTGACAGCTCAATTATGGCCAGGATGCGATGTGGACTGGTATTAGATTATGCAGAGAGCAAGGTTTTTTTCTCTTCTGTAAATTCGTCTTAAAGTAAAGTTGGCGCTAACTTTTAAAGAATAACAGTTAATTTTAAATAAAGGTAACTATTATTTTTACCTATATAATGGACATACGAATTTCTATCTGAAACTATTTACGTTTGATTTGTCCACCCAAACGTGATTGTTTACGTGGTTATTTATGTGGTTATAACGTGTAATTATTTTGCCTTTAGATCGTCTAACTACTAGATAGAATTCCCTGCAATGTAGATCGACGAAAGGGATTATACAGCTGATGATAAGTATCACAAATGAATGTAGTTTGCATTTACTCAAATATAGTGCTACGCACTCATTGAAATATGTTTAATGGCATGATGAACGAATAAATAAGTAAGCTTTGCAACGTTATCAAAGCTTCAATAGGGAAGATAGTCTAAGGACACATTTTTAATTTGTGGGATGCACCAGGGTCCCGTTGTAGCTATAGTTGAATATAAGTCAAATATTAGGGACCATCTACACGTGTATGTCTGGTTGCACGAATCAATACAATAGTTTCAGTTAACCATGTTGTCAAGAATTGTAGTTTTAAAAGTGTTTCATGCTGTTGTGGCGTGTTCCTAAAAGTTTACTTTTTACTCAATTGTAGCTACACTTGTTCTGATTGTGAAATGAAGTTCACTACTAATGTTAATTACTAAGTTCAATACTAATGTTAATTACTAAGTTCAATACTAATGTTAATTATTAAGTTCAATACTAATGTTAATTACTAAGTTCAATACTAATGTTAATACTAATGTTAATTTGTGAAGAGATCTCTTTTCTCACTAAGAAGATCGCAAGTTAAGAAGTTTTGAGAATACGGCCCCCTGATGCCAATTCATGCCCATGGATAGACATGGACATACGATGTCATCACTAGAATGAACTTGGAATGTCGATAATGTCATAACCAGAAGAGAACATATAACATTGGAAACTGGAGTACATTATCGAAAGAAAGATCTATTTTTCTCTCCAGAATTAACGTAACAGTGTTCATGTTGAACATGTATACTTTCCATATAGTTTATCTTGGGGGGTCTATATACGTTACCGTTCTTAGATGGATGACTACCCTCAAAGTTGACACAGTTATTTAAGATGACAACATGTCATCAGTGTGATGGCTTTACTCGAGGCTTCATCTAGTATCAATTACAATACATGTAGTTTATTCTTCAGTAACTTTCTTTCACTGTTACTGATATAAACCTGTATAGAACGTTTATATACCTAACCAATCTTATATAAGCGGATATTTGAAGTCGGGATAAACGGGGGTCGACATATAGTATAATATATATTGGAAGATGGCATCATGATGACACATTACACGGACGGTGTATATCCATCGCATTAAGGGTGAACTGTAGGATCAGTATCAACAGGCGTAACAACAAAGGGTAGGGGTGTATTTTGATTTATTAAGGAATTCTTTACTAGTAGCAAATACTGCTTTCGTATTTATATAACTGTTTCGTATTTATATATATTTACATTTTATGGACATCTATATCTTCTCTAAATCTATCGATTATTAATGCCTAGTAATGAAAAATGTTGTATGAATCTGATGTAAAAGATAAATAGTAATACCGTATTACAACTTAATAATGCCGTAATACAAGTTGATAATTGTTTGACAGTAAGTTTTCAATTCCATCGCATCTGTGTGCTTTCATGTCAACTCCATTTTAGTTTGATTCCTACTTTATATGTATTTCCGGTTATTCGTGTTATTAACGTTTCCACGAGACATTGTGCTGGCGCATGCAGTATTTACGTACGACAGTTGTAAATTCTTAATTTAAAATGTTAACATGAAGTATGGTTTAATCAAGTAAACGAATTAATCTTCAAACTGAACGTACATATTGTACAACTAGTACAGTATATTAATTTAAAACATATGTGGCCACATCAATGGCTTCGCACGTGAATTTATGTTGTAACCCTGTAAGCCGCATGACAATACATGACGTCATCGCTGTGATTTTGGCGATTCACTGAAGTTACAACTAGTCAAAATTCGATTTTATAGTCAATAACTTTTTAGGAATGGAACGACGGCCTGTCACAAGTCGATACCGTAATTATAAACTAAATACAGAAACCGCAGGGATGCCGGGCTAGACCAATGTGTCGCATTTTGGCCCCAGACCATTTCATAGCCTTGATGGATGTACTTTTAATTCGATGTTCATAGCTTACTGTAACTCGAGAGATTGCCTGTATTAGAAGCTGTGAAACATGCCTGTAAATACTATTTATTAATTATCAAGATGTCACTTAGGGTTATAGAGCTGTCTAAATGGCTAGCATGTCAAACACACGACACGGATATTAAAATAAATTGCTTACTTTGTAATAGGAAAGGCATTGAACCTAATAATATCACTAGTGGATAAATTCAAAAACTAAAGCGAATAACCCGCAGCGCCTTTTTTCTATTGCATAATCTAACCACATGCCGTGTAACATTGGGTGTGTAACACGGGGTACCATAGCTAAAGCATAGTATTTGTTGTCTGAATGAAAGGAATTTTATTTGAACCAGCATCGTATTATATATTTTGACAACTACAACTTCAGTTGTTGCTCTTCAATTACGAATACAGTTTACTATTTATGTGATCCGTGTTTTAATCACGTTATTAATATGATATTTTTTTCTTTTGCATGAAAGGAGGAAAACCATAAACACAGTGTACATATTTTTAACAGTATAGACTTTTGATTAGAGGTTGAAGTGGAAGGTACTCAGAAGAACGTTGTTTGTGGTTTAGTTTTCAAGCTGAACACAATGTCGTGTTTTCCTGAATTTTAACAGCAAACTGCTATTGTCGTAACAACTGAATATGTTGCACGATTGATAATACAATATGCATTCATATAACCGTTGTCTGTGATAAAACGCATATACACAATCGCGACGTATATTTTAAAGGAAAATCTACTTCCTCCTACACGTTCTAGCTAACACTTCAACGTGAGCAAGCCTGTTAAATATCACGTGATCAACTTATGGGAGGTAGGAATTCTCGCGTTTGAAGTTGAACGGAAAACTAAAGGTTAATAATAATATTATGATCATTTCACGTCATTATTGAACGTCGGGCACACGTCTACTGATGTGAAAATGCACCTTGATTCAGTGCTCCAGATAAGACGAGTATTTGAGTAAAATACTCAAAGCAAATGAAAGAATACCCAATTAAAAATAATTGCAGTGAGTAAAAAAACTCAAATCAAATATTGAATACCCAATTGTATTAAAATC
>JAUTBQ010159347.1:0-12908 GCA_032361185.1 Lepetodrilus ovalis | reverse complement strand
AGAGAGAGAGAGAGTTTGTGTATGTGTGTGTGTGTGTGTGAGAGAGAGAGAGAGAGAGAGAGAGAGAGAGAGAGAGAGAGAATAAAGAGATAGGTAAACAGCGAGAGAGGGAGGCAGAGAGAGAGAGGGGAGAGGCAGGGATAGAGAGAGAGAGAGAGAGAGAGAGAGAGAGAGCGAGAGAGAGAGAGAGAAACAGAGGAAGTGAGGACGAGTAGCTTACTGGTACTGTAGATGTCTATCGCCGTCGTGCGGTCTTGCGTGAGTGTCTGATATATGGAGATGTTCAACAGCATGCATGACTACGCTTATCGATGTACTTCAAAGTTCTATGCAAGTAATAAGTAGACCCGTATTATATCTCGATCCATTGATGTAAACTGCTGGCTAATTAATTAGTTATACATTTTCTGTCTGAAAGGATTTAATATCGTTTACAGATAAGATACACGAGAACTTTGAATTATTTATTGTTAGCCGAATATCGTGCATGGATATAGCGTAATGATAAGATGTGCCAATTGCAATACAAATTAAGTGGCCCTCAGAATACATTCTACAAAATCGTTATTAATCATACACAAGTCGGGACTAATCTCCGTGCAACACTGAACACCAATTGCAGGTCATTGTATTTTAGTATGTTGTAGACATTGGAAGAGAAAAAGTAAGAATTGGTATTTGTAATATAGGCTCTTGAAGTAGTAGACATAAGACGGCGAGGCCCTGAGATTACGAAACTTTCTTGAGTACGATTTCATGCTTCACGCAAAGGTTTTGTTCATAGATCCCCATATAAAATTTGAGCTTGAGTATGACATCGTACTCACAAAGTTTCGTAATCTCGGCCCCTGCTATCAATATAAGCATTCGGCACACCTCGGACTGCTTTTTATAATCCCGTGGGTTAGCTGAATGTACATCAGATGCAACGCAGCCTACGTATATGAAATTGTGGTCGTGGAAATGTAGACATTTATTTGAAAAATGGACATGTAGACATTGCTATTGAAAGTTGACGTAAGGGTCACATAGAAGTTTGATCATCTTCGAACCCCACACAATCATTCCTATATACCGTATCATCCGTCAATTGCATTTTAACGGATGTTAAGCTTGCATTATCTATAGGATAGAATTCCACGTACATTCCTGTATACTTCGTTCATTGCTGAAAGCGAAGATATGTTTAACATGGAAGTTGACGAAATGGTGGAAATGAGAAGTGGAAATGATTGCATTGATACTGACATTGATACTGACATAACACACTTTATGACATTTGAAATCGAACATAAGCATCGAACGTAGGCAGGTAGAATGATGTTTGAAGCAACCGCAAATAGGTTATTGAAGTAGTCTACAGATATCGAACTCTATGGCCCATATTATTGAACGCGGTCTGGACCAGGTTTAGCTCTAAAACGCGAGTTTACCCTTTTAAACGGTATCCCGGAAAACAGTTTACTGGAAACTTGAGTCTGGCCCTGGCTTTGGTATGCCTGCTTTCTATAATTTTGCTAAATAGTGGGTTTCCGTAAACCAAGACTAACTTTACTCCAGGTCTACGGCACTAAACCGCGTTCGATAATATGGGCCCGACATGGGCCTCCTAATGGATATACATATAGGCCTACATTAAAGTAGGCATGTTATGTAGTAGATCTTGTACGTTTCGTACCAACCTTTCCGATTTTCATGTTTTCCAGAAAAATGTAAACAGGGTAAAAAATTAATTTTAAAAATGGAAAAGAATTGTCGAAACGTCTTTGACAAGTACTATTACAGTGAACATGCCAATAGTGTAGGGTAGGAATAAGTTCATGCATGTAGATAGATATGATCTAATATTGGTGTTCCAAGCTCTCATTCTCAATTTCTCTGACCGTGATTTCCACTACCGTCCACCATCTAAGCACACACACGCACCACTAATAGAGGATATAATGAACGTACACATCACCATCACTAGGCTTTGATGGGAGAAAATCCAGTGAAATCACAGGCATCTGATTCGGAAAGAGCTGCCAGTTTCTATCCGATCACGGAAATCACCGATATTTTCCGAGCTTTCCAATCACGGAACGGTGTTTGTGTTAACTTGTGTTGTAAGATAAAGGGCCGTACTCATTAGAGAAAATCAACAATAACGGAGTTCCTTAGATCAATATTCGTTTGTAGATACGTTGTTCAAAAGATGGAACAAATCCGTCTTCAGCCGAGGAGATCTTACACCGGAACAAATAGCCAAAGGCTAATGACACACTAAACACCGGTATTCATATTTTTGGCGCGAACTTTCGCTATCTGGCGTTTGAAATGGACGGTGATGAATATATATGTTACAGTAAGTCACAGTAGGGTAAAACCAGTCAAAGAAACACAGACGAGGCCCAGTCCTTTAATCTTCAATATGAGAAAGCCGAAAGAAAGCTTTGAAACAGGAAAGCGCGCGTGTCATTTTGCGGAACTTTTCTAGAAAACTCTTTGAGGGATTCCCGGTAATGGATATAAAAATATCAGAGCGGACAATGAAACGTCGACAGAGAGTGATATCTATAAACACGGGCTGATGAATCATAATATTCTGTTGAAATTAAGAGAGAACAATTTCTTTGAAACCTTTATCCATTATCAAGGAAGAAAGCGGCGAAGATGGGACAGACGAAATCGTCTGAAGAAGCTCTTTGATACTTGAGCGACATATAATCCTGACGAGAGACCCGATAGATACGATTAGTTCTGAAAAAAAACTTTCTTAGATGGAGCCAGAACTTTGTTCGTTGACGTCATGTCACTTTTCTTGAGATGACCAATGTCCATATGAGATGAGATATACACGTCATGAACTTACGAGCTACAATGTATAATATTATATCACCCACGTCAAGACGAGTTTCCTAATACATTTATATCTGAAAATGTTCGAGAATGTACTTTCTTGGTCGTTGACAACTAATTTAGCAGCTGTCTATAGACATGACTTGTCATGATAAATATCAATCTTCCCTAATCCGAATTTCAGAAGAACCAGCAAAGACTACAATGACATGTATTTGCCAAATGGGCCTCTCTTGTTCCACACAGTACCGTTTATCGGCCTATCTTCCACGAAGCTACCAGTCTCTTAGTGGATAAGAGAGCGTCGTGAAAGGATACCCTGCCTATAAGAGAGCTTCGTGGAAGATAGGCCGATAAACTCTGACCGCCATATCTGCGATGAGCTGTACTATGGAGGTAGAGTATCTCGACCTACGTGAAAGGATACCCTGTATTTTAGAAGTAATGATACTTGGTAGTATTTCAGCAGTACTAGGCAGTATTTCAGCAGTACCACTAGGCAGTATTTCAACAGTACTAGGCAGTATTTCAGAAGTACTAGGCAGTATTTCAGAAGAACAGAGTGACCCACAATAAAAAGTCACCCACAAAATCTTTAGTACCTTCTACATGTGTACGGCAAATTATAGCATACTTGTTGAAGTATTTGATGGACGTTAACTTCAGTCTGTGCATGATCATTCCCCAAAGTTTCCCGTTCGTAGATCATTAAGGCCCTACTCCAAAATGTGTTCCGAATGACCCATTTGGCGTTGGAGGCACACTTACATGCGGTATGCCTCTATATATAGGGATTGCCCTAATCCTGGCTGTAATTGCTGTCTTCAGGTCACCGATTGTCTGGGGCTGGGGATTGTTTTTGTACACCTCGGGCATTCCGATAACCCCAAAGGTAAAACAAAATCGTTAAATCGGGAAAGTGTGGCGTACACTCAATGTTACACCTCCGTGTCGGTCACGGTGAGCACTGAGCGCTGCCTATTGGTGCTAAAGGAAGTTTTGGGCAACATTGGGCAGACGAGGAACAATGGTTTCAGCAAGATGGGGCAACCGCTCACACTTCCAATAACACTCTATTATGGCTAAGGCATCGATTCGGGGATAGAATCATCAGTAGGAGTTGTGACCTTGATTAGGCGCCACATTTACCCATTTAAACACCCCATGTTTGTTTGCTTTTTACCTTTAGGGTTATTTGAAGGACCGGGTGTATGAAAACAAGACTTTACCGTGTTTACTTGAAAGAAATATGGAACAAGGTTGTAACAAATTTATATCCTAGTATAAATACACGGCCTCGATACAGGCATTGGATGCATTTTCATTTTATATTTAGTTTAATGACTGAAAAAAAGGAAAGTTTATTTGCTAGAACAAACGTGATTCCAACGTCTTTGAAAGGACCTATACGTCGATAGGTACGGCATTGCAATTGTATGTGCACGTTGTGCTTCTTTATGTGGGTTTAATTTCCTTACAGTCTTTTCATCAGTATGTTTTAAGGTTCCAATTTATGTTAACTACAAACAGACTATATTTAATGAAATAGCAAAGTATGCATCTCGTAAAACGACAACGAATTCTAGTTTACCAGGTACAGTATAAGCTGTACCTGAATTCTTTTTTGTCTGTTACTGTACGTTGAAATATAGATAGACTGGCATCAACTGTAACGTATATGCATAATTACGTGGGTTGATGCTAAGGGTATAATGTGACGAAACCTGGTATAACACTCAGAATGTTTTGGTCTCGAAAACAAATAGTATAGGGATATGTCTTCAACACGAATCCGTCCCTTTGAAGAAAGAAGCGCTTTGTCCCTGTATATAAACGAAAGCATATTGTTTAATTAATTCGGCTCGGTGATGGTTTTGTTTAGACGGTGTATCGAATTTTAAGACCTTGTCAGGACTTTGATTCGTATTCATCAAAGCGCATATTTCCTTTGAAGTTTGCTCCATACGTATACATCAAAGGCTGTGCTAACGAACTTAGGAAATTAGACGGTATTCAACATCAAAAGTCAGGCTGGATATGCGCAGTAAACGGCCGTTTTCAACTCGGACATGGTGACAATCAATAGACTGCGCTGATAAACTCCGCGTCTGTGGCAATACATTAGGACCTATTGTCACCGGGCACAGAGAGGGGAGACACCGGTACACGGGAAGTACGACCTTTACGTTTTATGGATAACTGTAGTCTATATTTACTTCAGATCTTACCAAGTTCTCTTGAGCTTGCAGTTTCAAGAGAAGTTTACGACGTTCTATGAACTTTCGCTGCCGTCGAGCTAATGTAACTACAACAATAGTTAGCCCGACTTAACAATGGCGGCTGTAGAGTATTGGAAAGACATATTGGCCAGACTTCTGAAACATGTCTTTGGAATTACAGTCTATTTGCAGGAGTATTGGTCGTGAATATTCTGAGTTAGTAACCTATGTGTGGTTAGCAACAAGTTCGAACATTACTATTATTTTGATTGAATTGGTGTTAAGAACTGCATGCTTTCAATAGTAATCAGCTCATTTCAAAGTACCGTATACATCAGAGTTCAAGTTGCAGTCTACACCACAGTACAGTTGGTTACGCTGAACGGTTAGGTAGCTATGGCATCTGGAAAGAGTTCATTACCAATATATATCTAAAATATGGGAACATTTCACTACAAACGCCTGTCAAGTGAGAATGGGGTTATAATAAGTACACTTAGCTTACACCTGAGAAGGGTTCACTACACTTATCTGACAACCGGGAAGTCATGGCTACACTTATCTCATATCTGACAACTGAGACGCCGTCTGACAACTGCAAAGGCATCACCACACTTATTTGACAACCGCGGGAAGGCGTCAATACACATACCGGTACCTGACAACTGCAAAGGCGTCCTAACACTTGACAACTAAAAAGGCGTCACTACACATGTCTGACAACTAAAGAGGTGTCACTACGCTTATCTAACAATCGGGAAGGTGTCGCTACACTTATCTGACAACTGGGACAGTGCCATCTGACAACTTGATCACTACAATTAATTGGCACGCATCACTATATCTGAATATAGAAACGTTTCACTATATCTGACACACGGTAGCGCGTCAATACACATATATGACACAAGGGAACGAGTGGCTACACATATTTGACACACAAGGGAACGAGTAACTTCACATATCTGACACATGGGAACGGGTCAGACTATACACATCTGGCCATCCTTTCGCAAAGCCCTCTTATCCACTAAGAGACCATAGCGCTCTCTTAGCAATGCATTATCTATCGGCAAAGAGGGCTTCGTGAAAGGATACCCTGGCAGATTGGACCTAAACACGCTAGACAAACACCAACAGATAATACGTTTGGGCGTCAGTTTCAAGAAGACGATCATTCAGCACACATGTCCATGATATATTTACGTATATCATATACATGTATACAGAAGGGACGTCGAGTATCACCTATGAATGTTGCACGTAGCATACAGGTTCCAAATGTCGCAACACCGTCTCTTAGTGCGTGTACGTGTAGGAATATGCTTCCCGGTACTCTCGTTCTTTGATTCGCAGAACCATGTCATGCCTTCCAGTCAGGTTTTTAGCTCATGGTTCGCAAACACCACCGGGTTGTTTTCATTGTCTGGCTGGCTTTAAAACGGAGGCTTTTATCATCAATTGAGCACGGTAATCAAAGGTCGGGTAATAGCTTCAAGTTCAGAATCCTGAAAATAACGTGATAACCTTTACAAAGAGGATCTCTACTAACTTTAATAAATTAGTTCAAAGTCATTAGACGGCGAAGGCTGTTATGAGAACCGAAGAGGACGGATATCATCTTTAAGTTTGTATTCATGGCGAAGTATCATCAAACAGTCCGGTTTAGTTAATGATACTAAAACAGCACAGTCCCCACAATGTTCCATGTGCTCGGTTCTTTAATGTAACCGAGACCTTTGTCAGAGCGGCAAACATCTTGCACGAAGCTAAACTCTTTGACATTCTCGCTGGCCATCATGAAATACATGTTCAAACGCCACGATCTAACGCACATAGTTCCACAATCGGAAGCACAATTGTGAATCATATCGACATTTCACTTTGACAAATTAAGCGCGGGATTAACAGCCGAATCACAATTACACGATTATTGGTAGAAAAGAGAGAATTCATGATCAGAGCTATAGCACAAAGCCAGATAGCGTTGATCGCTAGCAAAAAGCGAATCTCCCCGGCTTTCTACTAGAAATAGCGCTTTGATGCTTTCGCTGTAGTGAAATAGATACCTTTGATATGGAAAATGTACCTCGTCTTTGTTTGTTAGTGTATTACGTGCTTTCGATGACAGATTGGGCAGTGCGAGCCAGAAATGCGAAACTAGCCGGAAATGAACCTGTAGTAATGCTCAGAACTCTTTATGGGCGTCTCGTACCAACTTCCGGTTGTAATGGGACACGCCTTAGCTTACGAGCGTCTTTGAGGAATCCTTCAATCTGTAATTGTTAACTTTGTAATAACACATCAGGCAAATAATTTGCTTTTTGTAAAAGGTGATACCCCAATTGAAGACGCGAGAGAATACACTCATTGCTAAGCATACCTTATAAGTATGACATAGATGTATGTTATAAAATGAATTGTATCCTGTTGATCTACATTTGACTGTCTTAATTGTTTGTTATTGCATTAGATGCACTGACTCTTTTCAAAACTATCTCAGGCCTTCCTATCTATCGGGTATCTGTCACATTATCTACATTCTAAAGTATACATATTGGCTATAGAAAAACAGGTTTATTTATCAATTTATCTCTGAGCTTTCTCATTTTTAAATTGGTGTCACTTTCAAAATTCTTGCAATTATACCACGGCTTGTCAGTTTTAGGGCAGGAGGAAAACTGCATCATCTAAACCTGCAAACACCAGCTAGTACTGACAGGACCAAGGATGATAACTGTATTACCACGGTACAGACGGTGCATCCTATCAAGATTTCGTCAAAAAGGTAACTGTATCGAACCTTGAAGCGGGGTTCTCTGGACGGGATTTGAACCTGGCGCCTTTGCCTCCGAAGTCTAACGTTCGCCAATGGCGCCACCACCGGCCCATTATATTAATAACCAATTTATTACAATGATAGGAGTCCTTTACCGTGCTTTTCACCCATCAAGCCATGTTTCTTCCGATAAGCTAATGTCTCACTCTGATAGTAAAAGTTGTTTAACGTGACAAGAATGACAAAGATTTGGGAAAAGTACTATTAAGAACCATGCTCATTTTGCCGTCGACAAATATCGGAACTAGTCTAGACGCCAAATGGTGCTTTGGCCAAACAATGAATCAGGCTATTGATAAACAGTCCTGGCCACAGGTGCCATGTCAAACAAATTGATTATGATGTCTATATTTGAAGAACAGTACATCGTTATGTACATTTATGTTGTTGTCATTCAATACCCCGCGGTAATAATTCTTCCAGACATTTCTTTAATTTTTTTTTTTTTTTACGTTTTCATCTTGGACGCCACATATGCGGTCAGACTCCTCACAGCGCCTTCGGTTATTTAGTTGACCTGGGAACGAGGCTGATATTCGGTAAGACGTATGTAGTATGGTAGATCTTACCTTATAATGAACAGACAATTTCAAATTATCGATAATATTGGAAAGAGACAATCAGCAATGACAAAATTGTGTAAAAGTCAAAGTAATACATTATTGAAAGTAACTGACGGTACAGTATACGGTTGCTAAATGGTTCCATCGAGTTCGTGTAATCTAACTCACTACATTGAAGCACGCACGATCAGTTGATGTTCTGCCTTTCATTAAAAGAACTAAGTACACGCAGAATTTCTGCTTTTGGTAAAATAGGTGCTAAAGTAGACATTGAAGTCGCGCGTGTGTGTGTGTGTGTGTGTGTGTGTGACTCTCTCGCCCCCCCCCCCCTCTCTCTCTCTCTCTCTCTCTCTCTTTCTCTCTCTCTCTCTATTAAACAAATTACTTCTTAGCAATGCAGGCGTCTTCTCTATTGTGTGTACTGTGTAAAAGCAACATCCAGGTTTAACAGACCGTTGGTGTAGAATACCCGAAATTGGTTAGGGGGTGAACACAACAGCGACGGTAGGCAATACTGCTATACTAAAAGAGGAAACGCTCCAAAGTATTCAATCAATCAGGACAGGTGTTGGAAATCGGTTCCAATGACGGACCAATGGTACCTTCAAGAGCGTGGATTCGCATGGCAAATTTATGTTGTAATTTCGGATGAAACACCATTTTAAATTGCCAGTTTAGTAGAAGTATTCAACGTTCCCACAGACATTCAACAAGACACGAATGGTACACGTAAAACTACATTACGCCGAATCCTTGTACACTGTTGTAGGCGTGCGTTGTTTTAAAGAGTTAATTGGTTGACAATTTTCGGAATTTCTCGAAGAAGCAATCTTAAAACAAAATTCAAGGTCTACATATGGCAACTCTCTGATGGTTTCTTCAAAGACTTTTTGCCAAACAATCAAAGTTTTTTCTATAGAGACACGGGAAAACTGACCAGACAATGTAATTCCGCGGTGAAGGCTCACAGACTGCCCAGTTAACATTCTTCAGGCTCCGAGCACGCCCGAATTGCAATAGGCAAGCAAGGTTTGACGAAACTTGCCATGCCCATATTCTACGCCAGAAATCGGGCGGGAACTAGCACGAGACATGAAAGAAGCGACAACCTTTGATCTTCGGTCTTCGGATTTTGTTCAAAGAGAAATCGCCAAATTTACAAAGGGATTTGCAAAGTTGTGATTTGCCAGCACTGCTAATTAATAAGTCCCATTGTGATCGATAAACAGCGGCGTATATGTGATGATTCCGTGAGCGGGTGAAACGGGCCCCGACTGGTAACGCGCTCTGCACGCGCGACTGTTTATCTTTCATCTTGTGTTCACTATGTGATTGTTTATTGATGAAAGATAGCAGACGATACCCAGTCGTTGGTGTGTGTTTGAGAGAGCAAGCACATAGTTAGAACTCACTTGTAATGCACTGTCCCTTAATTGATAACTAGCCAGCAAAGCACATGGAAAATATGCTTGCAATTACGGAAGCGAAGATGTTACGGTTGTAATTAACTTTGAGAGACGATGGCAAACATGGTGGCAAAAACTTCCAAGAGATGATGGCGAGACCATCTGAACTTCAGTCCCAGGTTGAATAACATTTGTTCTTTGGCCGAGTTTGTTCCAGCCACTACACATGGTACAAGCCCACGCGGGAGGCAACCCTTCTATTTCAGAAATGACTTTTATAACTACGAGGTCCGGAATAATTAACCATCGAAATATTGTCTGCGAATATTCCGTCGGTGAATAAAAACTTGTATGGTGTGTCAGTTATGTTTTGAAAGCATACAAAAACACTTTCAAAGTCTTTTTGAACCCGATGATTGGTTTTTGAAATACGTTTCCCCAAGGTTATTTCCCCAGAGTAATCACCAAGTTAGCGACAGTTTGCTCTACTTTTTTTAACTAAAGATATTTCTTGATGAGTTCAAAAACGCTTTACCAACAATAGATCGTTATTTTCAAATTGTTAGAAAAATGTCTTGGAAGCCAGAGATCACCAAGGTCGATTTGGATAATGTTGTGACGTTAAAACACGTGCGTTTGTGCATTGTTCGCAGGGAACAGGTTATTTCTCGCACGTACGATCGTGTGCTGTAACTTGAAATACGTTCTATAGCCATTGAGAGATGAGACCGATTCCATGAGACTTCCATTGGCCCCTCCGACCGTCGTCAGTTAAAATTAAACCCGGGTACGCTTCCGCTATCGAAGAATATCAGGAACCATTCTCGAGACCAAATTCTGTGTCTACTCTTTTGCTAGGTGTCGTGTTTGATTAACCAGACACTGACCCTATGTTTGAGAGGATGTGCATACACTATAACTAATGTTTAAATCTAAAATTGGATTGGTTTTTAGTAGTAGACTAAACATGATAAACGATTCAATTTGATTTACATTTACTGTCAGCAAACGTGTGGCATTAAGCGCAAGTTAAGACCTTTAACCCGAGCACGATTACCAAGTTTAACACCCAATTAATGGGCAGAAACGTCGTTCGATTATTCATCTGATGGAACATCAGCATATAAAATTATTTAATTCAATTATGTTTAACACATCGTTAAAGTCCAGAAAGCATTACAGAATTAAGAGTCGGGTGCACAAGAAGATCATCATTCATGCAAGGTTATAACAATAGATGACTTCATGAAAAGGACTACTCTTATGCATCCGACAATTAGGTCATTATCCAGCCGATAAGTCCATATATCAAGCCGATATCCGTTCTTTTCCGTGATATTCGCATGCTATTCCAACCGAATTGATGTATATACAGCCAATAAATATAGGAAGGCCTGCTACTGCATGAAAGATGGCGAATGTCGCCACAGATTGTCCAGAATACTTCAATTCAATTATAGATAGTGTTAATGATAATGGACGCGAGCAAAAAGAATAACCTGACAATATTTGGAATTATACCGCCGAAGACTTGAAAATATTGTTGAATATTTAAAAATAATAATAAAATACCTATATATAGCTGGTTATTTATTCATGGTGAGAGTCTCGTGTAATGGCCTTGTCTATTCCAATGCGATATAGGTCCAGAATACATTTGACATGTGTTTAATTTAGCACGATTGGTTGTAAATATTGCTTCATCATCATGATCATAATATATTTCTATCATTATTATTATTATTATTATTATTATGATTATTATTTAAAAAAATCCATCTACACTAACATGCCATAACACAAAATACCGGGTATCAGTTGTTTTGTATGAAAAGGTGCTGGAAAGTAAATATAGATATACTGATAAAATATCAAAGCTATCTTGATAGATTGTCATTACTATAGTAATTATATATGCTACAAGAATAAGTTATTGGTTTAGCAATATAAACCGGTTTAGCAATATAAACCGGTTTCGCAATATAAACCGGTTTCGCGTCATGATCACATTTTCTTTTATTAATTCATCGAAATTTAAAAAAGAAAATATGTTGATTAAAAATATTGACATACGCTAAACCCTTGTGGAGTAGTGGAGTAGCATCCCTATACATAATAGATACAGTATATTCACTGGCGGGTTTAGAGCAAAGTCGCACAACTAAAACCAAAATTAACACATCACTTAATTTAAGAATGGCTCTCACAAAATACTTTGTTATCAAACATACTTTGAGCCTTGTCCAGACATACATAAATCTGGACCCACCCTTGTTATGACGATTAGTGGACAATTCTACTTTGGACATGGAACATCATCTAGACGTTCTCGTTCCCCGTCAGAAGAGAACTATATTGATAGCTATTGTTTATCCTTTCACTAATTACCGACATAGACATGCAGTCCCAGGCTTTGATGTTAGAGCAATACATCAACTGTACCTCCAATCTGATTAGCTCTGATGGATATTTTAATAATCTTCACTTTAAAGGATGTTTCAACTCGACTAATGTCCTGGTAAAGCTTGCTGCTGATCCTGGCTGTAATAAATAATAAATTGCGTATCTTTCGCCCACCTGCAGAAAGTAGGGGAAAGTAATTATGCAAGCATGCACGTTATTCTATATTCATTACTCTGTCGTCGGGGTGTATCATAAACCATCTAATGTAATCCATATCACGTGGTGTCAAGACATCTCTCATTGCGAAACACGATTACGTATAAATACGATTCCATTAAGATATCATTGCCATCGCGCCAAAACATGTTTAATTGTACGCGTATGGCCTAATATAAACTACTTGTATGTAGTAAATGATCTTATGGAGCTATTAATAACAAGCCTTTGGAATTGTAATCGAGTCATCACATTTCCCCCCTCCCCCACCCCATTCCCCTCTCTCTCTCTCTCTCTCTCTTTGTCGCAAATGGGTGAAAGAATCCCGCAGAATCTCTCTCTCTCTCGTTTAAAGCATCTCTCTCTCTCTCTCTCTCTCTCTCTCTCTCTCCCCCTCTCTCTCTCTCTCTCTACATCTCAATCT
>JAUTBQ010159336.1:0-12909 GCA_032361185.1 Lepetodrilus ovalis | reverse complement strand
CAATTATATAGAAATTCACCACCATAAAGGGCAACACTATTATTAAAATGCCTAATGCAAATGTGCATTTCACTTATACAATTTATTTAAATCTATTTTACTTACGTTAATCAAATTGCTCAATGTTGACGTGTCCACATCACCCCAGATATCTGTATATACACCCCAATGATGAATAATCAGAAGAGAAAAAAACTATATCAGAGAATTTTGGGTTAGGCCAAAAAACCGCTTTCCGCTGCCGGACTATATGACAAGCCCATAGTCCTGGGTATCCTTTCACGTGTTACCAGTCTCTTAGTAGATAAGAGAGCTTCGTGAATGGATACCCTGATCATCCGGAATTTGTATACGAATATTCCTGATACCATATTATCTAGCAATCAAATAATAAATTATTGAATAATGATAAATGTTTTACATGTGCGTTTATCGGTGTGTACGGGATTTTACGAGCTGAAACAGGAACTTGAAGCTAGTAAAATCCCGTACACACCGATAAACACACATGTAACTAATAATACAGTACATGTTGCAGCTGGCTCCTTTCCTCTGGATCAAATACTGGCCGCGGTGTCAGACTCTCTTACTATCACATCCAGGATCATTATCCCTGATAATGACAGTCTAAAAGTCACGCTGAAAGGTCAGGATGTTCAAATATCTCTGATGAAACCTCTCAACTCCCCGGTACAGTATGTCATTGAACTGGCAGCGACAGACAAAAAAGATTTTACTGTTAAACAAGTCATCACTGTGACGCTATCCGCATCAACTTCCAAAACAATCACTGCTTTCCTACTCGACAGAACTAGAAAGGGTACAGTTATAACTGACTTGAGAAGCAGCGCTACTTCAGATGTAGCTGACTATAAAATACAAACCGGAGATGCAACGGCCAAAGCCATATTTGAATTATCCAATGGTCAAATAGTCTGTGGAAAGGATGTTGATATAAAAAGCATTGCTAATGATAACGTCATTGCTAAAGAAATCGTCTTCAATGTCACTACGAACTCTGCTAATGGACGAACCACTATAGCAAGAGTGTACATTCTTCTCTTCAAGAATACTCACACTGCGTCCATAGACGAAAATGTTCCAGATAAAACAATTGCAACTTTCTCTACCTCAAGCGATAACTTTAAAGTAACATTTGCATCAGTTCCGGAAATATTTGGTGTTTCAATTGACGGCAGTTCAATAAACGTCAAAAACGGCTTAGATTATGAAACCAAGTCGGTCTATAATTTGGTGCTCAATATCCATACCAAGGACAACGAACTCCAGACAGAAGTTAAGATTGACGTCAAGGTGAACGACGTTAATGACGAAGTTCTACACTTTGACCATGATTTATATGAGTTTGATGTGCTGGCTGGTTCTTATAAGAACACCGTGGTAGGCACCGTTACCTCTACAGACAGGGACACAGTCGGCGACACGAAATATCGACTGAAGGGGCAGTTCAAAGACGACTTCACCATCGACCAAATGGGTATAATACGGGCAAATAAAGCATTACAAAAGTCGAGATTTGGCGAAAGATTTAATTTATCAGTTACTGTATCCGACGGAGCATACAACGACATGTCTGTTGCCCACATCAATCTCATCTCGCTGATACCCAACGCCACCAACCTTAATATGACATTCTCTGCACCAAACGTTCAAGAAAATCGGTCAGTGGGAGCGTTTGTGGTGAACGTTAAGGTTACAAATTATACAGACTTCACCTTCGCTAATCCTGGCGCTAACGAACTGTTCCAGCTTAATTCGACAACAGTGAGTCTTTCAGCTAGATATATTACCGAAATTGATAAATGTTCTGCTAGTATGTTTTGTAATCTACTCTTGAGTAGCGACTTTTCTATAACACAGTATATTGAGATGAACATTATAGATACTCTTGATTATTTTGAAATCTTTTTGCTGGTTCATATTTTATTGCTTTCAAGGGTAATGTCACAACAGCAGTAATCTTAGACAGAGAAAATCCCCGACAGGCCGAAACTGACTTCGCTATACATGCAAGTCTTGAGGAGAAAGATCAATGTGTCTTTGTCGTAAGTAGTTATTTAAGTATATGCTTTTCTTGATTTCTAGTTTAATAAACCACCGTTTTTTCCTGCTGCTTGTGGGCGAGTGATCTATTATTGTTGTAATACCTTTATATGTTTTATCAAATTAATAATGCGCGTACAGGTAACAGTTGGTTTCACAATCCACAGGTACTGGGTCATCTCGTAACCGTCCTTCAAGATGTCAACGATAACACTCCGAGATTCGTAAATGCTCCACACACTGGGTTTAGTATTAAGGAAGAGACAAACAATACAAACGTCAACGGTCTCGTAAGTATATATTCAATTTCCTCAAGAATAACACGTATTGAATCTTATCACTCATCAACCCAAACCCCTACATACATACACACAGACACATACACACCACACACACAGACACACGCAAGCACACATACGCAAACGTATTACACGCCTTGTTAACGTGTATTTATTAACGTTGCATTACCACTGAAGGATTGTTTTTGTTAATATGTTTTCTAGGTGGATTTGCAAGTGAGTGATGATGACGAAGGACAAAACGCTCAAGTTGTCGTCTCTCTGTCCGGCGATGGTAGTGACTATTTCAAGGTGAATCAGAGAGGAAATAGGTTTACCATACTGTCAGGGGAAAAGCCGATCGACAGAGAAACTCAACCTTACATAATGTTGACACTAACAGCCCGGGACAACGGCACGGAAATTAAACTTAGCAGCACTATAGATATCAATATAACTATTGTTGACGTTAATGATAATGAACCATCATTCACTACGAGTTCAACAACTCTATCTCTCAGCGAAAACACGAACAAGGACTCGTCGGTGGTTCAGTTGTCGGCATCTGATGTTGATGTTGGTGCTAATTCAAAGATTACTTACAGTATAATCAAAGGAGGGCTAGGATTCTTCAACATAGATTCATCATCAGGCTTGATCCGAACAACGCAGAAGCTGGATAGGGAAACTCGTGACACCTTCCGTCTGACTGTCCAGGCAAAGGATGAGGGTTCACCTAGTTTGACCTCGAAGATAACTGTAATTGTAAACATCCTTGATGTTAACGATAACAAACCAGTATTTGAATCGATAAGCGACCCTCTATCCATTAAAGAAGAACAGCAATGTACAAAATCCTTTTTCACTGTCTCAGCAACGGATAAGGATGAAGTCGGTATTAATTCACAGATTGAGTATTCTGTTCCAAATGGTTCCCCGTTCACTATAAACAAGACCACAGGTGAAATCCGATGTATAACTCCGCTTGACTACGAAACTCAAAGGGAGCATACTCTGACAGTAACAGCTACAGACAAGGGCAGACCATCCCTTAGCAGTTCCATAGAATTATCCATCGCTGTTACAGACATCAACGATAACTCTCCACAGTTTGACAAGTCATCGTATTCTGCTAAGATGATCCGAGGCGAATGGTACAGTAACAAGCTTATCTTAGTTGTGTCCGTGACCGACAGAGACAGTGGCATCAATTCTAACATCAGGTTATCCTTGAACACACACACTGACTTGTTTACCATATCCGGCGGAAATACAGGTATCCTGCAGGTCAAGGACACTTCTACGAGGCCTTCCGGAGAAAATGATTACTCGTTTAACATTATAGCTACTGATGGAGGGTCGCCTGCCAAGACTACACAAGTCCCGGTAACAGTTCACGTTTCAGCACAGGATAATACTATTGTTAGTTTCAATGCCGCAGAGGTGAAGCTGACGATACAAGAGAATACCAACTACATCGATCCCATAGGAACTATTACAGTTAAGAATCATCCCCTCCCTGGCGCAAGAGTCAAGTATTCGATGGTGCAGGGAGATGATTTCACCATTAATGAGGACACGGGTGAACTGAGATTCACAGCAACTGCGGACAGAGAAAAGGTGAACGAATACGTGCTGATAGTTCGGGCGAACGGAACGACTGATGCTGGAAAGAATGGAGGTGACCTGGCCTTGGTAAGATATGAACACACTCGTTAGATGTTGGTGACTGAAACATACTGCAAACACATGCGGTATATGTCCTCCAATGCTAAAACCTATTATTATATACCGGTCATGACGATGAAGCTGGTGTAATAATTGTGAATACGTCGATCCCAATGTGTACTATTATCTTGTCCAATGGCATTCTTTTTAGTGTCAATAACAATCAGGAACACCATGCTATATTTTGCGATTTCTTCACATAATATACCTAGGAGAGCCACAGTGTCCATGAGCGTCAAACTTTCACTATTTCTACTACCTCCATCAATGGTGGTACTATATTTTGATACAACATTGTCGTCGTTGTCTTTTGCTCCAGGTTAGGGTATCTGTAAGTGATATTAATGATAACAAGCCAGAGTTCGAGAAGAAAGAAGTGCATTATGTCAAGACTGTGCGTGAAGATGCTGCAGTCAACACTTTAGTGATGTCGGTCACGGCACACGACAAAGATGCCGGTGTTAATGGCACCGTTACTTACAGCATGGAGCCCAACACCCAGCGTGAGTAGAGGTTCTTACTTTAGTTTGCCAGGAGATAAGTATCAATGTGTTTACTTGACAATAAGCAATATAATAAATCAGTAGTGCTAGAATCCAAACGACGTTTTGGGTGGTGGGAGTAGATGTTTTGAAAACGCCATCTCTGCTTGTGTGAATTATTAAAGAAAATACTGAGCACGGCATCTTTTCTGTGTCCATCATTGCGTGTTGTATGTGTGTCCGAACGTCTTAACACCTTTTTGCATATGCTAGCAACGGTGTATAAATTGTCATCTCAACTGGAAGTATATACATGGTATGGTATCTGTTTGTTTGGGTACATCATGGCGTGTACTGTGTGGGTTGTAACTTCTTTATAATTTCGTATTGCTAATCATGGTAATTAACGTTAAAAGCATCCCTTCCAACACGTACCTTTCTGATGTTTACTCATTTGACTAACAAGCAATTCCAAGAAGTCGGGTACTTCTCCGAACTATTCAGCATAAGTGTAATTATCAAGTATGTCTAATGTAATTGTTTCCAGTGTCGTTCTTTCTTTATCAGCATTCTCCATACACAAAGACACTGGTGATGTCACCGTGACCCGAGTACTAGACAGAGAAACCATCCCTCGATACAGATTTACTGTAAAGGTGGGATAACATTGTTCTCTGATGTTGATTCTTCTTGCTCTTCGTGTTACACTTCTTTCAGGTGTTCCACTTCCTCCTCCTCCTCCTCCCCCTCCTCCTCCTCCTCCTCCTTCTCTTCTTCTTCTACTACTACCACTAATCGTCATCCTCCTACCACTAGTATACTACTATCAATGTTATCTTGTCTAGGCCCCTTGATCTAACTCAGTTTACTCGTTACATCACATGTCATCAACTCTCACCCCTACCCCACTAGTTTGTTTAGCAAATCGAGATCATGGCGATGTAAGCAGTACTGGTAAGCACTAGTAGTAGAGACAAGAATAGCGTAGAGCTCTACCGTTTCCTGTCGGAGATGCGGTTTGCATAGCGAATGTGTACATGGAAGTAAAAACATCTGTTTAATGGTTTCAGGCTATGGATGGAGGAGGTCTGAACGCCACTACACATGTCAATATTAGCCTGCTTGACGTCAACGACAACAACCCAGAGTTCACCGCCTCCTCGTACACGATGTCTGTGAGGGAGGACGCCATACTACACACCGTAGTGAGTCCACTGCTTACAATAGCCTTGCCTTGTTTCACTTATAGCTTGTTGGTGTTCACATAATGACGGGTATGACACGACTGTTATGATGACAAACTGTAACTCGTAGATTGTTTCTGGATAGAGCAGATTGGCATTTTGTACGTTTACACTGTAAGTAAAGCTCTTGTATTCGAATGCTCAGTCTCAGGTGTGTATACATATTGCTTATACTGAACATGGTCCGTCCGAGGATCTGTTGTGATATTGAACGACGATACATTTCGTGTTCCTCTGACATGTTGCTAGCTACACGTCAGCATTATGTACAGCATTAAAAGCAATTTAATATAATTATATTTGTTACTGAATATTCATCGTTCCTGTATGTTTCCTTGCTTCCAGTTGTCGGATTTCGTGACTGCGACAGATAGAGACTATTCCAAGAACGGAACAGTTACGTATTTGACCTCCATTACAAGACTTGGCTCAGGGGTCTGTCCGTTCATTGTCACAGATTGTGAGTACTTGAAAATACAACATCGTTTCGTTTTTCATACATGTATATCTAAAATATCATTAATTGGAACTTGGTTGATACAAAGTAAGTCGATGACTTCAAAGCTTTGCATGCAGGACAGGAACTCGTCCACACAACGTGGCGCACTAAATGCACATAATGTACTACTTATTGACCCTATACAGTTCAAGACGGAGAAGAGGTCAAAGGTCAGATTGAGGTGAGTGGCAGTCTGGACTACGAGACAACCCAGAGCTATGAGTGTCTAGTCACCGCCATGGACATACCGGAATGCACAGACTGTAGTCTACAGAGGACCGGTACGGCCACTCTGACAGTGAACGTCAGGGACTACAACGACAACCCACCAGTGTTCCATGGGGTGCCATATACAGCTAACATCTCCAGGTCTACTGGTATAGGGACAGTCATAAACACGGTCAGGGCCACTGATGCGGACAGCCAAGAAGGGAATGGATTAGTCACTTACTTTATTGTGAAAGGTAATTATTTTCTTATATTTGGATTGGTAGCACAGTTAATGATGGTAGCATACTCTTTAGAGAGTTTGAGAAGAAATTTACACACTCATTCATTGAATGTATTGTTTTATCTTTATAAATGTGAATTTATTTGTATTGTTTACTTTTGTTTTTACTTAAATGAGACGTACACCTACAAGTCCCTGTCCTCGAGTTCTTGCCATAATTCAAAAGAAAGTAAAAAGGAAATACCTATATGATCTATTATGCTATAATAATTAAGGGACATGTGGCAGAGATTGCCCTGTTGGCTTCGTACAACACGTTTCACAGTTATGTGAACATTTCTGTGTACAGATACTAGTCCATCGCTGTTCGAGATCTCCACAAAATTGGGGTCTATTAAAGTTGTTAGATCCCTGGAAGCTGTTCCCAATGACATCATCAGGTTAACATTGACGGCTAAGGATAATCCAAAAGATGGCCCCAGTTGTACCGCCACAACAACGGTAAGAGAGTGTAGTCTACAAACGGAAGAACTTACTTGTTTTGGGGAAGTCAAAATTCTCAAAATCAATGATCTGGGGGATTTCTTCATACCTTCTTTCAAGAGGCATGACAATATCAAAGAGAGAGGAGGTGTACAAGCAGATATACTCACTATATTTTATCTCTGTCGTAGTGTTTTCAACCAGAGTGTACCCACAGTTCTATAAATATAAATTTCAGATAAGCATTACTCTGTACAATGAGAGATCGCTTCCATACTTCATAAACAACATCACCGACAGCATCACCGAAGAACAGGAGCCATCGGTTTCCAAGCTTAATCGTATTCAGGCTTACGTCAAGAAGAAGGGCTGGGATGTAAAGTGCGACTGTTCATACAAGATCCAACAATACACAGGTGAGTTCGCCTGTAAAGTGCGACTGTTCATACAAGATCCAACAATACACAGGTGAGTTCGCCTCAGTCTACAACACGTTTTAGAAACAGTGAGAGACCTCCGCTAAGCTATTTTATCACCCAATAGTGTCTCTGAGAGGAGATTTGTGCCGTAGATAAAAGTTTTATCTCCGCTGAGATATCAAATAAATATCTCTTAGGAGATGGGTTGTTCTTTGCTAATGCTGATAACAAAGTTCCAAAAAGCCAAATTTGAAACTAACATATACATGCTAATAAATATGTTTTTCCGCTGAGATGTTAGTCTAATTTTTCATTTCCAAAATTTAGAAAAATTACTAGGTTTGTATAAACCATAAACCATAAACCATACATAGGACCAATTTTAGGGGAGTCGGGGGACTCGTGGTAGAGTAATCTGCATTATGTCGTGATACCAAAGTAATTAATGCTTACCCAAACACTAACATTCCTAAACACATACAATACATAATGTTAACACAAAATTATTTTTGTTCCATTGTACATCTTTAAAAACTTTCTAATCGAAAGTTTATTGTTTATGAACATATCGATCTTGTGGCGCCAATCGTGCATTACCATTGAACAGAAAATGTCTTGTGATATACGAAATATTCAAAAGAATAGTGATATAATGTTGACACATACTCTTTAGAGGGTGAGGGAATCAGCTCACAACAAAGACAAATCATTTCAAACTGAAATACACGATTTTAGTAACATTAGTAACGTGCAGTGCATGTTCCACCAAACCGAAAGTAAGCTGCGAGAACTGGACCCATGTTACGAAAAAGCTTATTTCGAGTAAATACATTACAGAACAGTTTATAAACATTGTTTTTCTTCAGCATAAACACTCGTTTGTCTATCTGGTAACAGTCATAAGCTGTAAAGTTCGAAAAGTGTTCATCTAAATAACACAGACCGTACTTTTCAGGTCACCTGTTCCCAACACTGCTGCAAAACTATAAGCTTGGCACACCTAGCGATTCGATTTAAGTTGTACATCATAAAATACCAATGCATATACATTTATCAAACTTCATAAACTTACCCCAACTTTACAATCACCCATATGTGATGGATTCACACTACAGACAAAACAGGTCAGTTTGCCAGGTATGTTGTCAAAAAAGAACACCTGCGCAGACCTAATTTAGTGTGTGACACGTCACCGATTTTGCAATATACATCTCACTGTGCAGTACGCATGTGTTGACAAATATAATCAATGTTTGTGTTATGACCCATGCTAGAACAATGACAGGGAAGAACAATCTCGTTGTTTTCTGATTTTGACAAAATAATAAATCGGGATAACCTGCATGAGGATGTGACACCAAGCACATATTTACTTGCAGAATAGTATGCACATTGCTATATTTGATTCAATTTATTGCAATGAATGCATCGTTATGCCAAGTTTCGCGGACATTTACGTTTGTTTACTTGGTTTATATTTTTTTTTGCCGGCTAAAGACCCATTTAAATACACCTCTGTTTGTGACACCACGACTAAGTAGGTCAGCATGTTTTTTAATCAACGTATGTTATAAAATCAGCTGAATAAATTATTACATTATCACTTATTTTATCTGAATGTCAAAAAGCGATCTATAACAACAATGTTGTTATTAAAACAGTGTAAACCCTGGCCATAGGTTGTAAACATACTAGGGGCCCCCATGAAACTTTCTTATTGTCACATTTAGGGGTAAAAACAAACAAAATGTTTGTTTAATAATACTCACCTTGTGGTATTTGTTTTATTGTTGATAGTGTCACCATAGGGAGCCGTAGTCTCACGATAAATATCACGTGACTGCTCATTTAGGCACATCTAAAACTATATACGTGCGCCCATATGCGTCATACACAGGAAACTATCAGAAGACGGTACCCAGTTTAGCACGTCCGCTTCACCTTAACTTTTCTTTAAAAAATGTCATTGTTTATGTTGCTATTGCAGTCAAACCAGTTTATTGCACATATACCTACTTGCAAATACTAATTACACAATTGAAAATGTACAGAAAATCAACATGAAAAAGTATATTAAACATTTAAAAACGAAATAATAGGTATTTTTACCGAACGCAGTTACGTCCCTTTCAAACAGATTTCATAGTAAATAATTTTCCTGTTGATGTTATTCAAATAACGAATGTGGATATTACGAGCGCTTCGAGAAATCTCGGCAAAAGTGAAGATCAGTGTCCGTGTCACTTTCATTACTAGATTTGGCAGAATCCCGAAAGAAAATTGTGTTTAATGATTTCACAGACATCTAGACTTCAATTTTGCAACCAAATACAACAATGTTGATGAATATTTCTGCGATAACGTAGGCTGTCCCTAACGACACATATACAGTGTTGGTACAGTATATATTCTATTTATTTTTTAATAAATATATGCCGACAATTCCATGACTTTCTAAATGTTATGTGCATGTGTCCATGGTTTATACACACTGTCCAATAATTGTATTTTTTTCTCATCTCTTCCGTATTTTATAAAATATTACCAATGTGTCAGAAGGTCAACAGTAACCATCATTAGCCCCGAGCGAGGGTGCGCCTAATCTAAAAATAGCTTAACGTGCGAGTAGACGTGACTACGGTTCCCTGTTAGCAAAGAACAATACAACTCATATATATACAAGCAAATGTGTCTGCGCTTCGGTCCATCTAACAGTTCTCGGTGACTAACCAGTCCATAAACTGCCATAGAGCCCTCAGTGCCATGTACTATTTGTTAAATATATAGAGGATCTAGCATGAGTGGTCATTTAATACTGAATTTATTGAACGAGTTGGTGAGACTGATACTTGTGCGTACCGACGAGTTTAATAAATTCCGTATTAAATGAACACGAATGTTAGATTCGATTTATCACGTAACTGTAGAAAAGACCATACTATCCATTTTCAGTTGCAAAAAAACTCTTTTAAGCAGTCATGAACAAGTCTGAAGTAGTGACATTACGTCTGCGACGTCACAATGGATGACATCATATTGTTCCGAATAACTGGTTTCCTGCGTTGAAGCGTGCGTAAACGTACCGTAGGCAAGAACTTCGTATAATCATTGTTCTGTTATATAACTAGTTGTATACGGGGAAATATTGAATAAATCAAATTAAAGGTATTTTAATCAAATGATACCATGCAATTCCATGTTTAACGTGTTGTTAATAGTGATCTTAACCTTTTGCAAGTGCGATTTCTCGACGTCTCAATTATCATGTTATCTAGCAATGTTTCTCACTGAAATCACTACAATTAGAGAATAAATCATGTTTTCAATATTGCATTTAACAGTATATCATGTGTACAACATATTTAAGATACAAAGGTATGATAAATGATTATTTTCCAATTACTTGTATTGTTAATTATTAATAGAAATAGGTTCGTGACATACGTAAATATGTATAATATAAAATATAGCTGAAATGGTTACAACCATACAGGCCAAATAAATTATTAACTGAAAATAATATGTATGTAGATGTAATTTGAAAACTTCGCTATTGAGTTATTGTGTACAAAGTCTACTCAAGTTTTAATTTTCAGATTTATCTGCATTATACCTTCATAAATATTGTCAGTTTTAAGTCACTGTGATGAAACGCATGGCTTTTAATGATTCTACTTGTACAAATATAGTAGGTATACAACATATATCAGCTGTGATGACAAATATATTGAAAAAAGGAAAATGCAGTAATGATGGATGGATCCATTTAAGATTATTCTGCAATGTTGGATATGTTTATAATAAGCATCTGCATTAATTTTAACAACTAATATAGATATTCTATAATATCGGAACTATTAATATACGGTAGTAGTAATTCAATAGAAACATGTTTACACTGTTATTGCAATAATATAAAGACATTATATATATAATACATGTAAAAAGTATACACAATTAAATATTAAAGTTTCAGTTAACATATTCTAGCCAAAAGATAAACCATATAACTAATTAACTGTTAATGTGCATCATGTTCACAGAATGTGATTCAATACGGCATACAAAGATATTCAAAGTTCTTATAAATATTTGGATATCATAGTCATAAAAACATAGCTCATGGGATTATCATTACTATTTCCAACTTTTAGGTTGACAATATGAATGTAAATATTTGTTTCTAGGATTTCATTTCTCTAGAAAAGTATTATATTAAACATGTTTTCGATGATTAATTATTTATGCAAATTTACTGAACCGAATAAAGAATATCGTAGTTATTTTCTTTCAACATCATCGTTTTATTTTGCTGATATATATGTTGGACTACAATGCAACTTTTGACGCAGTAATTGTTAGGAAGGTACCAGTAAGTGTTGGAATTACATTTGTATCAATATTTCTGTCCGCAGGCAGGACGTATTTTCAAGTGGATGAATCCACAGGAGTCGTCAAACAAACAAAGAGGATAAATCGAGAGTTCATAGGAAATTTCATTTACCTCGGGTTGACAGCGACTGAGAAAAGCACAGGATATAAATCCATTCAAAGAAATTTGACTATAAATGTGACTGATATTAATGACAACAAACCGTACTTCAGCACATTCAACAAAACATTTATTTCAAAACAGGTATGGTCTGAGGAATCGTTTGTAGTATATTAGTATATCGGTATTATCTCAAGATGGTCATAATATGATTGTGCCTGTATGGCAAGAACATTATAATGTCATTTAATTAATTTGAGAAATAGATCGCAATCAAATAGAATTAATCTGTCTTATTATAGCACTGTGTCATCGGCTGGTTAAAGTTCTCCATCATTCATGGATACCGATATACTATTCCCGGTCAATAAACTGTTTCTGTGTTAAATGAAATACTACTAAGTTAATGACATTATCTTACCTCAGTTTCATTTATAACAGATAGATCCCCCTGGAACAATTATTGGACATCTGTCTTCCGTGGACAGAGATATTAATAATAATCCCCAGTACTTCATTGAGTGGGGAGACAATGACTATGTAACACTCATGAAGAATGGCACCATTAAACTTGTCAAAGCATTCGGAAATGAAACTATGTTACAGGTAAGTCATCACAAGTTGATCTCATGGTTTGTGATGTTGTTGGTTATGTCGTGAGTCACGTGGTATCCCGGACGACGACCACTCGACTAACCTACGGGACTGGGTATCCTTTCACGAAGCTCTCTTATCCACTAAGAGAGTGGTAGCGCTCGCTTTGCCGATA
>JAUTBQ010159325.1:0-12914 GCA_032361185.1 Lepetodrilus ovalis | reverse complement strand
CTCGCGTGTCTTGCGTTGACAATTCTTATGCATGGGATGAATTTTGCTAATTGCAGCGTAACACATTAGCAGCATATATATATATATATATATATATATATATATATATATATATATTTCGTGACCTTCACAGGTTTGACACGCGTCAAGAGGGGTCATCTGCCAACACTTGATTAATAGTACGGAATGGATAATGACATCAAAATGACAGTAGGCGATTATTAATAGATTCAAAATGAGACAATGAACAGATTGTGCGCTGCTCCGCCCAAATCGCAGTCACTTTTTGTGCTCTTTATTTCTTTGAATTATGGCCGCTGTTCTGGTGGTTGACACACGCAGGGATCTTCCCATTGGCTAATTGCACTGTGGACCCAATAGTCTACCCCCCCACCCTACATTGGGCTTTAATAATGGGCCATCTAATAGACCCTGCCACTGGGATCTTAGTAGTAGGGAACCCTAACAATAGGGCCCTAATAGTGAACCCTAACATTGGGCCCCGACACTGGGCCCTAATAAGTGAACCGTGTGTCACCAGGCTCTTAACACTGGGGCCCTGTTGCACATCGGCATACTGATGACATTCAACATGGCCATAAATTCAGCAAGGATTTGAGGTGGAATCTACATATAGATGTTTGTGGATCAATACTGATATTTCTACTTGCATTGTGTTGTCAGGCTTACGGCTCTGTCCTGCTGAAGTGATCACTGGTAATAGTATATCCGGGCAGCTCTGGTTGCCCACGGCAGGGAGGAGGTTAACAATCTAGATGGTTATCCTGCGTGGCATCATAGAACCTGTAATACCTATTTGAAAATTACCCTTCAGATGCTCTTAACTGTATAACATGGAATTGTTCCAGATAAGATAACACAATTCAATTATTAATAAGGATAATTTTTTTTATGAAATATATTTTTAAATTTAACCCAGGAGCTAATATTTAACTTACACTAGAAAAGGTATGAAATGTTGTCAGTAATTTTGACAGCTTCTGACATTATATGAATAGCGAAGCATGCACGAGTTATTAAATTACTGTTAGAAATGGCATTTCACGGCACGTTAAACACGGTTGAGTGGTTCAAGAGTTTATATGTTAGCTGCTTGAAAACAAAATATATTTTTTTTGTTTTATTTTTCTTTTGTGGACAAGAAACAATTACACTATGATCAAAGCCATCAACCTTGCAGGAATTTTGCAATATTGATCTTTATAATAGCATGCTGCGGATTAGTTGTCACGCTGAATTAAAGATTAAAATCCTGTGCTCATGCATCCGTCTTGTTTAACTACCGTGTAATAAATTGTAGCCTGTTGGGAAAATCTGCTGCGCAAGCATGCAAGATAGGGTTTGAGCTTATTACCAGTCATTAGCAATGGCTGCTCCGAGCTGAGTGGCGACACTGGCTTAGAAGGGATGACTTGTCATCGGCCGCAGTCGCCATCAGCATACACATACCAGATTCCTTCTCATAGAGACACCATTCAATTCAATACTTACACCGCTAACATATGCTCTATCTTGCACATTGAAATGTACTACCGTATATGGGCCAGTGGCCTTACATGCAATAAAGAATTGAATATATTAAATAATATTGATGCTGTGTTGGTGGGTGTTATTTTCAATTTTTTTTTCATTCTGGACTGTGGCAATATTAGTATTGAATATTTGATTGCGAATAAAATATTGATTGTGCGGCTAATCTCGGGCATGCAGATTGATAGCTGCATCTAGTAGTGGTCACAGACTGTCGCTGTCGACAATAGCATGACTGAGACAAGTTATGCAAGTACTCCATTAATATTATGCGAAGCTTTGGGCATCCTTCAACATTCTGAAACAGCTCCAGTTGAACCTTACGGCATCCTTAAACATTCTGAAACAGCTTCAGTAGATGCTTCGGCATCCTTCAACATTCTGAAACAGCTCCAGTAGAAGCTTAGGGCATCCTTCAACTTTCTGAAACAGCCAGTAGAAGCTTCGGCATCCTTAAACATTCTGAAACAGCTCCAGTTGAACCTTACAGCATCCTTAAACATTCTGAAACAGCTCCAGTAGAAGCTTAGGGCATCCTTCAACTTTCTGAAACAGTTCCAGTTGAAGCTTCGGCATCCTTCAACTTTCTGAAACAGCTCCAGTTGAACCTTACAGTATCCTTAAACATTCTGAAACAGCTTCAGTAGATGCTTTGGCATCCTTCAACATTCTGAAACAGCTCCAGTTGAACCTTACGGCATCCTTCAACTTTCTGAAACAGCCAGTAGAAGCTTAGGGCATCCTTAAACATTCTGAAACAGCTCCAGTAGAAGCTTAGGGAATTCTGAAACAGCTCCACTAGATTTCTTTTCTTTTTCTTTTTAATTAACAAATTAATACATTAAATAAAATGATATTTTTTTTAATTAATACTTCAAAATATTGGCATATTTTAATTATCTGGTCAACCAGACATTATCAGGTTTATCATCCGTCGTCACCTCATGAGGGCTCATGATTACGAAACATTTTTGGTAGGATTTCATGCTCAAACTCAAATTTTATGGTGGGATTTGTTGGGTTAAAAAATTGAGCATAAAAGATGGCTATTTCCATGAAAACTTGAAATGTCACTAACATAACTTAGCATTGATAGGTTATCTTTACCAGACTTTCAGCTGATGATTATTTTCCCAGGACTCATGAACTAAGTTAAGGTTTTGTGTTTTGACTTTTTCCACTGAATAAGATGAATAATTAGCATACTTTGCCTTGAAAACTGACCATATGGTATGTGTGGATGAATATGGTGCTCGTCCATCTTGTCAGGAATATCCTTGAACATAGCGTTTTTCATCCCAGATTCATTACACAAACTCACATCGATCCAAAACTCAACAAAATAATCAATTATTGTTGCCCTGACTAGGACTACTGAACAATCTTAAGTCATCATATGATATGGATTGTGCATCATATAGTATGGATTGTGTATTTAATTGTAGTATTTAAGTTTTGAGGACATTGTGTATAGCCACTGTATGAAATTGTATCAATACGTGTTGTTCCTATACTATAATTGATAGCGGAATCAATGCTGGAAGAGTAATTGACACAATCCGTTACTATAGACACTGAAGCAGTTAAAATATATAGTATCGGCCCAGCTTACAGAGAACATGCTACGTTCTGGCTATAGGAGATTCTCTTATGTTGCTAGGCAACTTATTAACAAGGCATGAAGCAATTTGACGATCACCGATCATGTATTGATCGCGGAGATCAATAAATGAAAATCAATCAGTTCAGGGCGGCAGCTGCACAGTGATTGGTTACGTTGTGTCTGACAATCGGCTACATATTGACACAACCCATCATCTGTTATTATGTCCAGACTTTGCTGAATTTATGCACAAAATTGGCAGAGATAGGTCCATTGTCATTTCTCATGACTAATTTAGAATAAAATATCGAGAAGAGAATCACGGTGAAGACTACTTAGAATTAGATTATACTAATATATTGATCCAAGATTTTTGTATTGGTTTTGAGTGTGTTCGACGTGTATTGTTTACAATGGTGAGTGGAGTCTATGTCGTATCAGTGCATAAGAGCGTAGAAGTAACTGTGCTTCTTTGTGTTCCAGGTCAGATGAGATGGACATGGTAATGGCAGATCTGGAACGAGCCAATGAGGTAGGATTGATCTCAAGTATTCGCTCTTACAGACAGAAACTTGTCTTCTTAGCCTTCGTACTGCAAATGCTACAATTGTCTTGACCTTACAGACTGATTTTTTTTTTCTGTTTCCAAATTTGACAACTATGAAATTTTGCTTTTCAAGAACATTGTTAGTGGTTCCAGGGTTGCCCTTTTAACATGAATTGTCTCCCCTTTGCAGAGGGCAGTCACAGCTGACCGAGAAGTGGAGACGCTGAAGAAGCACTTAGCGTCAGCCAATCAGAGCCTGACGCAGACGGAGCGTGAGCAGACGGCACCAGACATGGAGCAGGCCATCGACATCCTGAAGAGGTCAAACATGGAGGTCGAGCTTGCAGCCAAAGAAAAAGAGGTTGGTGCCTCTTTGGGTTTTATTTGTTGCAATCTGGTAATCTGGTAGCAGATACCTGGACCTGAGATTACGAAACATTTTGAGTACGATTTAATGGTCAAGCTTAAATTTGTATTTGGGAATTTGTGAACAAAACATTGAGTTGATCATCGGTTTATACTTAGAAATGTTTCATAATATCAGCACCTTGCTGGAGGTATTGTAAACCTGGCCCCGAGATTACGAAACTTTTTTGAGTACAATTTCATGCTCAACTCATATAGAGTTTTGTTCATAAATCCCAATTTAACATTTCAGCAGTGAGCATGAATCGTACTCGTAAAGTTTCATAAACTTGGGACCAGGTCAGGCTCAAAGTGAAACCTTGATATACTCAAACTTTGCAGTTTTCTCTCTTCTCAAAGGATGATGTGCTGCTTTGGGCACATCTCTATCAAACAGTCCTACAAGAATTTTAGCTGATGCTTTGTTTCCTTGGATGGTAGCATATAGGTCTACAAACCAGCAGCTTTAGTTCTGAATGGCATTTTGCTGACTAGTATCATCTCCAGATTGTATTTCAATGTATATGCCTAGTGTACAGTTCTTCCTTGGTTTGCCTGAATCAGCTGTGGCTGATTGGTCTTAATGGGAAACATTAATTACAAGCTGCAACATCAATACTGTTGAAAGAAGCATTAAACTGCAACTTACTCAGGATTTGATTAATCGATCCATATTCATTCTGTTCTGTCCCATATTTACGGACCATGAATGTTTCTGTGTCTGCCTGTCCTTTCTATGTCTTTCTTTCCTCTCTCTCTCTCTTTATCTCTCTGCCTTTCTTTGCTGGTCTTGGCTGACCATCCTGTGAGGTGGAAGTCTGTCAGTTGTTTGTCTTATGCGCCGTTGCGTAGTAGTCGAGATTATTGATGTCCGAACAGGAGCAGCTTCTTTGTCTTTTGTCAAGGACCTTCTGCAGGATGTCTTTCACACAAGTGCTTAAACAACAGGTAGGGCAAATTTCAGCCACCATTGAGCTCGGTTTCTTCAGTGGGGCAATGGGGCATTGCTGACTGGTGTATTGTCTATAAAATTACCTAATGATCAAGGCATTGCTCACTGGTGTAGCCTATCCATGCACAAGTTAGTAAGTGGATGGAGGAGGTGGAGCATTGCTTGATATGGAATCGGATGAGGAACTGTCTGGGTACTACTGCTCAGATGGCTGTCAGGATGTTGTCAGAAAGAATACCAAGATCGACCTAGGGCTTTGGTATGCCATGAAGAAGTACCTCTATGAGACCAAGAATATGTGGTCAGAAATGTATGACCCCTCAATGAATTCATTGTTTCAGTCAACGTTCAAAGTGAAATTTTCATCTGGCAGTATTATCCAATTTTGGAACATCGTTCTGCAAGTTTGATGTTATTCTGCCATGTCCTACAGCTTGGAAATAACTTGTTCTGGTCTTCTGTCTTTGAATACATCCTGTCATTTCTGGGTACCAGGCTGTTGAGGTATGCTGGTTTTTCAAGAACAGTTTGTGACCTTGATGATTAGGTAATTTTATTGGTTAGTGGTGACTTTCTCCAAGGCAATCACATAAGCAACATGGAAACGATATCATCCATGAATTGTGAAAACACGATAATGTGCCAGTCTTCGACTCATTCATCATAGTAGGAGTTCTATCCAACTGAAATAATAGGTTGTTGGCCATTTGAGTGAACCCTGGAATAAATTGTAAAGCTACTACAAAATATGTAAAACCATATTGAATAAAACAGATGTTGCTTAATAAATAACCTTTGAAATATGGTTATCAATATTATCAAAACTAGATCACAGTGCTCGGCTATATTGTCCATCATTCAAGGTAAAGCGTAGTTCATGAAGTGTGGTATGTAGAGTCTTGTTGCTAATTGGTACTGGTATTGGTTGCTTTTTGGTGCAACTTTCTTTACGGAATAGGCATGTGAGCACTCTTGTGTCAGAAGTCGTCCAGTGCAAAGCGTTTTCTTTATTCACAGCAATGACAGGAGATGTATATGGGTAATGACAGGTCATCAAATACAACGCTGTATACGTTTGATTCATCGTCACATCTGCATGTATTGTATGTCTGTTTCCCCGCCAAGAAGCCATCTGCACATCCTGATCAGCAGCCCGAGCATGGACAACGGATGACATCATTAGCCCCGGAACTTTGATTGATCGGCACATTGATTGACGCAGGATTATTGATCGCATTCCGTAACCACGGCAACTGTTCCCGGGGTGTTTTCCACTATAGATTCCGAGTCAATAACGTGACTACTCGGATTGATCTTCGATCGGTTGATTGACTATCTGTCGCCAGTCATGGTGATGGATGTACGCGATCACTCATCCATTGTCACCAGTAGCACAGATAAGGTCAGGGAATCCATTGTCATCGGCATTGTCAGGGGTGTCGGTAAATCCACGGCCATTTAGCACAACAGCCATCCTAATTTCTAACAATAAACCGTCATTGGCAAGGCACAAAGCGTAGAGGAAATGTGTGTGTTTACATCTATTGATGGAGAATTGATGGCTATTGCCATGTTCAGGCTGTCACAATGGATAGATAGAAGGTATTGGTGTGGTAGGACATAGCTTAAACATGCTATATGTTTCAATTTTGTTAAAAGGAACTAGTATCCATGTTATTTGTTCTTGCACAAATATGTATCCTTTACATTATGCACAATTTATCAGTTTTCAGTTTATGTGACAATAATGCTATATTATTCAGTTGAAATCGCACAATATTTGAAAACATCTGAAATACTGATCAGTATAGATAACATTTATGATACATTCACTGAGATGACAGTTACTTTATTACATATTTATTCATAACTGATTAAATTTCAAATCTTCTCAAACATGAAGATTGAAAATACTAGAAATGAATAGTGAATAATAATAATTGAAAATATTTACACAAGCATAGTAAACAAATGGTTGTGTTTGTTTAAGTACAAGTGTTCTCTAAACTAGTTTTTAAATAATTATTGCTACACTTGATTGCAACTGTAAGTCAAATTTCAGGGATATGCTACAAGTGTCTCCATTGCATGAAACACTTTTGTCACAAAAATACTTGAAAAATCTGGTTCACTAAAACTATCATAGTAAAATTATTATTTTGTGCTAACAGACTTGTATAGTGGATCCCTAAAAGTTTACATACAATCAATTGTGTCTAAAAGTCTTCACAAGGTTGCAAAATAATTTTGAGTGAAATTCCATTTTCAACTGAAATTTTGTATTGCGATATGAATGCAAAACCTGAGTTGAGCATGAAATTGTACTCAACAAGGTTTTGTAGCCTCATGGCCTTACTTTCAAAGGTCCTCATTGAGTCTGGTTGTGTCAGGCCTCAGGCTGGTTGTGTCTGTTTTCAGTGTAGACTAGTTGTGTCTGTCTTCAAGTGGTGTTAGTCCTCTCAGACTGTTTGTCTGCTTTCTCAGTCTGGTTGTGTTTGTTGTCACTCAGGTTGGTTGTGTCTGTCCATTCAGTCTGGTTGTGTCTATCTTCACTCAGACTGTTTGTGTCTGCTTTCTCAGTCTAGTTGTGTTTGTCATCAATCTAGTTGTGTCTGTCCTCTCTGTCTGGTTGTTTCTGTCCTCAGTCTGGTTGTTTGTCCTAAGTCTAGTGTTTTGTCATCATTCTAGTTGTTTGTCATCTGTCTGGTGGTTTCTCTTCTTAGTCTGGTTGTGTCTGTCTTCTCAAACTGGTTGTGTCTGTCTTCTCAAACTGGTTGTGTTCATCATCACTCAGTCTGGTTGTGTCTGTCCTCAGATCTCGCAGCTTGTGGAGGACGTCCAGAGACTGCAGGCAGCATTGACAAAGCTGCGCGAGTCGACGGCCAGCCAGGTGGCATCACTGGAGGAAGAGGTGGGCGCCAAGAACAAGGCCTTCCGTCTGCTGGAGGAGAAGCTGCACTCACAGGAGGACTACGAGGAGATCAAGAGGGAGCTCAAGTAAGTTGTGCTAGAGGGAAGGGAGATCAAGTAAGTCGTGCTAGAGGGAAGGGAGATCAAGTAAGTTGTGCTAGAAGGAAGGGAGATCAAGTAAGTTGTGCTAGAAGGAAGGTTTAAGTTGTGCTAGAAGGAAGGGAGATCAAGTTGTGCTAGAAGGAAGGGAGATCAAGTAAGTTGTGCTAGAGGGGAGCTCAAGTAAGTTGTACTATAGATCAAGTAAGTTGTGCTAGAGGGAAGGGAGATCAAGTAAGTCGTGCTAGAAGGAAGGGAGATCAAGTAAGTTGTGCTAGAAGGACGGGAGATTAAGTAAGTTGTGCTAGAGGGATGTGAGCTCAAGTAAGTTAGAGGGAAGCGAGATCAAGTAAGTTGTGATATTTTGTACAACCAACAACCTAAGCTGATATAGTAATATATAGAGTCATGTCCCCTTTCTGCCTGTGGTTCTTTTGTATTCATTGATTTACATAGCAGAAACATTACAACAGCTTGTCAAGATATGCTCTGCGGTCCACTTCACAAACCATGCTAATTCAACAAGTTGTCTTTTCTTTCCCCATAAAAGTGTGATGAAGTCTGTGGAGTTTGCCAGCGCTTACAACAGCGACGAAGGGGAGGTAACTCAGGCCAACAAGTCGCTGGAGGTGCTCCTACTGGAGAAGAACAAAGTGCTGAGGTCCGAGAACACACAGCTGAAGGTGGCCAACTCCGACATGAAAGGTAGGCCGTGTGGCTAGTGGTGGTGCTTCATGACCTCCGTGGCCTCCCGGCGTGGTCCCTCCCTGTACGTCGGAGGCCATCGGGCAGCCTCTTGGCAGCATGAAGCACCGGTCTTGTGAACCTCCCTGGATTGAGTCTCATTGGGTGCGAGGGGAATGAAGAGAGCAATCCAGGAGGTTCATAGACCTTGCAGTATTCGTAGATGAGATGCACTGTTCTTATATGGCCAGTTTGTAGTAGTGTTTATTTGCTTTTAGTTTTATTGTCTTATATTTTCCTTAAGTTTCTGTCAAATGTATATTGTTGATACTGTTGGGTGGCCCATTTGATGTGTATCTGGAAATCTATGCCACGATACAATTGCCCGATATGAGTGATATATGCCAAATCTCTCACTTGATGCACAACACCAGTTTGCCATTTTTCTCAAACTTAACAAACCGCTAATAATGTTTTTCAATAGAATAGAAAAATAATGTTTTTGCATTCGATAATATATTTAATTCCATCAATCACATTTCACTTTTACACCAAGTTCAATACATCACATCCTTTAAGAGCCCCGTGTCACAAACAACCTTTTCTGCCATCTTGTTGGCTTTCTAAATTGCTGTGAAAATTAATTAGTACTTGCGTTTATTTTATTGAAAATGCTGAGTTGTCTCCCATGGTCAGGGGGGGTGCCGGTCTGGTGTGGGTCTCGTGTTGCATTGGATCCCCACTCTACTCTGTTTGTCCGTTTCTGTAAGAAAGGTGCAGCTGCTCATGCCTTATAACCATAGGGAAACGATTTGGCCTCCATGATAACCTTTCGTAAAAATAACCACAAAACAAAAAGAAAGAAAAAAAAAACGTATTTGGTATGGTACTTAATCCTGAAGGAGATGAAGCCATCCCTGATGCGTAAGCGGACGAGAGACGTTCCTGTAACTGCATGCCGAAATGACGTGTCTTGGACCAGCAACCTAGCCACACGTCTTCCTCGTAACAGAGTTATGCTAAAGTCATGCGCATTCTACACCTTTCTTGCAGGACCGAGAGTCACACCGTCACCCCATCCCGTAGGAACGGACGAGCCCGACGGGGCACCCAGTGTAGAAGACGAAATCGCGCAACCTCTTCTTGCCGCGGTCGGGAAACGACAATCGCCTCCTCCTCCTCCTACTCCTCCCCCTAAAACCCCGTCGTCAGTGTCGGGGTCCATGTCCGAGGAGTCTCCGGTGACTAACGGCGTCGTGGGCGCCTCCCCTACCGTCCTGCCTCTGGCCAGCCCCGGTCTGTTCACGCCCCCGACCCCGCCCTTCTTTGCATATCCCAACAGTCACATGCCACCCGGCTTTCTGCCACCCGGCGTGGTGAAGACGGAATCGGCCGCCTCGCAAGGGGGCCTGGACACCACCTACGTTGCCAAAAATGTGCGCGAGCTCCTAAGCATACACAACATTGGACAGAGGCTATTCGCCAAGCATGTGTTGGGCCTGTCCCAAGGAACTGTCAGTGAACTTTTATCGAAACCAAAGTCCTGGGATAAGCTTACGGAAAAGGGCCGTGAGTCGTATCGGAAGATGCATAGTTGGGCAGTCGATGATAGGAATGTTCTCTCTCTAAAGGCAATCTCACCGAAGAAAGGTAAGGCATGTAAGTATCGCTTCATGTTTCTTCTTTTGTTCATATCATTATTTTTATTTGCATACGTGTTTCCTTTTTTTTTATTATGTTGTTATGATTTTTTATTAGTTTTTGTGGTATGAGTAATGTTGTTCATGTGTAATAGATGCTTAGAGAAAGAAATATTAGTCTTTTGACCGTCTATTAAATAGAGCAGCTTTACAAAGCTGAATGGCCTATTACACAGTTTTGCTGTAAACATGGCAACAGTTGGATTGAAGAAAAGCCTAGGTTAAATTGCAGTTTTACTCGTGAAATCATCACAGAAGTTTGAAATTGGGGGAGGGTTAAGAGTATTGACTGTTGCATTGAAATCAGTGTAGCGCTTGGTTGCTTTTAACTACACTTTTTGACATGTTTTTCATGCTTTTTCATGTTAAAAACATAGTTAAATAATTAAATGTTCAATCATGGCAAATGGGTGAAAGATTCCCGCAGCAACATTAAAGTCCATAATCACTCACTCACTTGGGTGACGGGATGTTACATTGAAATTTGGGTAGGGCTTGTTTGTATTGACTTGTTACATTCAAATTAGGGTAAGACTTGGTTGACTTTGAGTGTTACATTGAAATTAGTGTAGGACTTGGAAGTGTTACATTGAAATTGTGGTAGGACTTGGTTTACTTACGGGTTAAATTGAAATTAGAGTAAGATTTGGTTGAATTGCAGCGTTGCATTGAAATTAGGGTAGGACTTGGTTGACTTGGAGGTTACATTGAAATTAGTGTAGGACTTGGTTGACTTACAGGTTAAATTGAAATTAGAGTCAGATTTGGTTGACATCAAATGTTATATTGAAATTATTGTCATACTTGGTTGACTTGCTGCTTTGCATTGAAATTAGGGTAGGACTTGGTTGACTTGGAGGTTACATTGAAATTAGTGTAGGACTTGGGAGTGTTACATTGAAATTGTGGTAGGACTTGGTTGACTTACAGGTTAAATTGAAATTAGAGTCATATTTGGTTGAATTGCTGCATTACATTTAAATTAGGGTAGGACTTGGTTGACTTCAAGTGTTATATTGAAATTATTGTCAGACTTTGTTGAGTTGCTGCTTTGCATTGAAATTTGGGTAGGACTTGGTTTACTTGGAGGTTACATTGAAATTAGGGTAGGACTTGGTTGACTTCAAGGTTACATTGAAATTAGGGTAGGACTTGGTTGACTTTGAGGTTACATTGAAATTATAGTCAGACTTGGTTGACTTGATGGGTTGTATTATGATTAGATGTCAGACTAGATTGACCCTCTTATTTGAGGATGTATATCACTAAAGCAATAATTCAATCAAAAAACTGACTATACAAGAGACACTTTCTCTAACATGATTCCCATTGGAAATTATGGCAATTCCAAGTAGCTGATACTTCTGTTAACTAGTTGACAATTACTGACATTATGTGGAAGCAATAATCTGGAGGCAACAGCTGCCCAATAGAACAGCAATGCTGGTTGTTTCATCAGGGAAGCTGGCAATGATAACAGGGGCAAACATTTATAAGACTACAGGAACCAGCATATCTAGCCATTGTCCTACTCTTAGTCTAGGCAGTGCAAGATATCCCACTTGTGCATTTCTGTCCTACTTCAGTTTGTCTCGTGTGGCTAAACGTACTTTAATGTCTTGCACAACCTTCATGAACTATGTTTCGTTATTTAGACGTTGTCGCCTATGGGCGAGATATTCCTGCTGCGACGTTAAGCAATAATTCAATAAATTATTATAGACATTTACACTCTCCTGTAACTGCATTCTAGAAAAATTACATGGAAAAACAAGACATTTATCGTGTCTTATTTTCATAAAAAGACAAGTTTCAGGCAGTTATTATAAGATGAAAACAATTGTGATTTTTCTTCTCTTTTTTTTAGCGATGTCTGTATGAGATATTTTGGTCCTCAGGTTCTCAGCCGTTGGTGTCAAGTATTCCCAAAGAGGACAACGTGACAGAGGACCGTATCAACCAGATCCTCAATGAGGCCCAGGCTGCCATGCAGATGAAGAAGAACATTGAGCAGGTGGGTACAGATGTCTGTGTGTCCCTGCACGGCGTCCACAGGACTGTTGCCACTAACATTATTGTCTAAGTATAGGTTTATGTCAAGCCAATAACATGGATATGTCTGTAGAGTGGCAATACAGAAATAATCCTTGGTATGTCAGTACCAGCCAGTGCTAGCATGTTTACTGCAACATTCAATGCTACAGATGTTGTGGGTTTCCTCCTGCCCTAAACTGACACGTGATATTAGTGAAAGATTCTAGAAAGCGACTCTAAACTCCATTACAAAACAATAATAATAATATACATTGCTGTTTATGTAATCAGTTATTTAGCCCCTGCATTTGTGAACAAGAGTTTCCTGTGTATCATGAAATTTGGATATTATGGTACAGTGCCCCCTCGATATAAGGCTGTTCGATACAGAGTGGATTCGGATATAAGGCTGGGTCAGATGTGGACCCC
>JAUTBQ010159314.1:0-12915 GCA_032361185.1 Lepetodrilus ovalis | reverse complement strand
CTCATAAATCACGATATCACTTTGTAATTTTCATTCAACTGCCCCCCTACGCTAAAATAGTTAGCTACGGCCCTGCAGAAGTTAAAGGATATGTCGTACAGTAGTCTGGGCCAACGTTAGGGTGCACGCCTTGCATTTACAATAGCAGGACATGGCGTAAGCTTAGATTTACACTAGACCTATCGGTACGACACTTTTGTATACTAGTATATGGAAGCTTTCATTGGTAAGCCCGACATGCGGATCATCAGATTTACTCCAAGTGGACAGAGGAAGGTAATCGTGACTGTAGTAGTCTCAGAAAAAAACTAGTAGCAACAGCAATACTATAATGGTCATCATTTAAAGATCGTCTTACAGACATACGATCACAGATATCAACGAGTGCGTAGCAATATTGAGTAATAAAACGCAAACTACATTCATTCTGATACGCCGCCAAAGTCTCTTTCGTCGATCCACATTGGGGGGAATTCTATGTGGCGGTTTTATGTTCCAAAAGTAGGATAATTAAAGCTAGGTTCCTTTTATTCATAACATACGAAACCTTTGGTAACTATCGAGTGTTGGGGGAAAGTATATCAGTAGTAAACACTTGTGTGGACAAATCTAACGTAGGTAGTCTTTTATAAATTCGTTTGTCCATTATATAGGTCAACTACAGTATCTTCTATAGTATGCGTTCAAAATGTTGTGTAATTTATCCAAGAATTGTTTGTGGACGCTGAACCATCCAGCAGATGCATACACATGTATATTATATATTACAAGCGGTACATATGCATGCAAGCCATGTTACGAGTGAAAGAAGCTTGAAAGTGGATTAACATTCCAAACCAACAACTCGTGTACTATATTATATGTTGAAGAGATTCTGGCTCTAGTATATACTACCATCGACAGAGACCTTTACGTTTTCCAGGTACAACGTCAAACCCGAAAATTCTTGCGTAATACATCACATAAACTTGTTGGGCACGTTATACATCACGTGGAAAACACAATTGTGTGATGTACTACACAGGAATTCTCGCCATTTACTTGTGGTAAAACTGAAGGTCCATTAGAACGCTATAAATATATTGCCGATACGCAAAACGCGCAATGCACATCCCACTAATAACGTATTCAACACTAAATGAAGAATTCATCATACTGAATGCATTGTTGTTTACGTACATCCATCCAATGGATATTCTTGGCATATTGCTAACAGTATATTGATAGTGTTGAATGCACGTATCAAAAGTTCCTTCAGTTGAATATGTCGTCTCGGCTTTAGGACCCAGGGGAAATTCACAACAAACATTTGACGTCCATTAAGGTTGGTTTAATGAACGAACAGCACAATCTTAGCAACATGATTGTCCATAATAAAACGAACATGCAATATTCACCATTGACATCAATGCCATTGGAATTAACAATTGGAAAAAGATATATTGACAACAATATAATTATTGCGTGTACAATATGATAATATATTCGTTATTTTGGCATACATTTTATGGATTCACGATATTTTAGAAAAATCTAAAGCTACAAAGTATCTGATTACTTTTACCAATAATTTCACTCGGATATATCTCTCGAAATAAAACTTACTTTATTCTAAAAAGATTACCAATACCAAAAGGGAAATGATTTGACTCTACCATTTTTTGAAGTACCGAGAACTGTTACCATGATTTGACGATAACCGTTACCATGTTTTGACGATAACTGTTAACATGTTTTAATGCCGAGCTGTACTCAGAACTAATAACAAAAGTTATTAATGTTACAATGCAATACATTTCAGGATAATGAGATTATAAGAGGAAACATAAGGACAAAACAAATCCTTGGCGACTGGCAGTATCCAACCCGACAAGCTTAGAAGGACCCAAGGTACACGTCTACAGTTCTCCATTGATTTGGTGAAAACATGTTGCATAATGTAAATGTCAAAAGTGAAAATCATTAGTCTTTGCAAAATGACTGAATATGATGCAAGCAGGACAGCCATACAAATATCCTGCCCTCGTTTCAAGAATTGGTATTGTCGTTAGCCCTGGCGCAAAACAAGAAGAATGTTATAATGCTATAGACAAACGCAAATGCACTAAAGAGCAGTGCCTGTGCCTAATCCCACTGGGTATCACTTCTCAGAGCTCTCAGATCTGCTACAAGACTATAGCGCTCTTGCCATGTACAAGAGATCATTAGAAGAGCGCTATGGTCTTTTAGTAGACACAAGAGCTTTGTGAAATGATACCCATGGAAATTGGACTTGAAGCAGAGGAAGATTAGGCACAGAGGTAATTCCCACATCCATACAATAATTTGGTAATCCAAAGTAGAGCGGATGTTCCCAAAATGCTATACCATACTGGCTCCTATAATCATAAAAACGTTCCGACGTCCTTCTTTTGCTATAAACTACTAGAATAAGGACCAGATACAAACACATCTTGAAATGCAGGCTAAAGGAGGATCAAAGGTACCTATCTGCATTCAACAGAGATTTGTAACTAATGTGGGTAAAGGAGATGAAATAATATATATGTACGTGTTTTCGCTATGTTAGTGCTAGATTATAAAGTATTGCATCATAAATAAAAACAAAATGAAAATGGAACAAAGGGTGGGCAAGATTCGCGTTTACAATTCTGTTCTTTGGTAATAAACACACTTGGTAAAAGAACAAGAAATCGTTAAACAAAAGTATGTACACAACGTGAACACGAAGGTAGTAATAACAGGAAACCATCAAGTAATGCCAAGGTACAGAAAGTACAACAATGCTAGTTCTGTACACACATACACCAACAGACCTTAATAATGTGTCTGGTTTTCAATGAAATCTATGTTGACATCTCTTTCTATAGTCCAATAATCCCATTAGCAGCTACAGCATGGAACACTAAAATCTGAAACTAATTAAAACGCTTTCAAGCAACATCGGTGACAATGAAATCGTCCATGTTCATCATCATCTCGCTCTCGTCTTCAAACATATCCACTGGTTTTCTCTTGATTCCACTCGGTTTACCTCCCTTTGAATGACTGACCTGTGATCCCACTACTCTGCCCTTGCCCCCTACCTTACTACTCGCACCACTTCCCCGAATAACCTTGCTCTTGCCACTACTTGGGCCTGGTGTAGAGTTCTTCCCTTTGATGCTGCCCTTTCTCTCCTCCTCGACATCTGTAACCCAACTGCTCTTCAGAGCTTTCCGTGGTTCTACCTTGCTGGCTTCAATATGATCATCGTTATCACCACCTAGCCAACTGCTCTTACCTACGAAAGTACTTTTTCGATTTTCGCTTCCCTGTCCCCGAGTGACTGTTTTGCTTACACCACCTCGCCCCCTAAAACCACCTCGATTCACTGCCAAAGCTAATCTCCCTCTACTAGCCCTACCTCTTGTGAAGGAAGCAGCCCTACCTCTTCCTAAAGCATTAGCTCCACCCCTTGCAAAAGAAGTAGCCCTACCTCTTCCTAAAGCGTTAGCCCCACCCCTTGCAAAAGAAGTCGCCCTACCTCTTCCTAAAGCTGTAGCCCCTGAACCCCTACCTGCCCACTTCCACATTCCAAACCCCACCGAACCATCCCCTTCATCCCCTCTAGCAACTGTTACCTTTATGTTCTCCAGTGGACTACTATCCTTGTGCTGGCTATCCACTCTAGTCGTGGTGTCCATATTGCCAGCTGATATAGGATATCTGTTGCTCAGTATGTTTCTGAGATCGCCTTCTATGGGCAAGGGTCTGTTTGTCAACATGTTCCTGAGGTCGGCACTCCTTTGAAAGCCTCTGCCACGTGCACCTCTACCACCACCTACATCTCTGGGCCATCTTCCTTTACCTCGGAAATTACCAACGCGCTGTTCACTTTCAAGCCACTCAACATCACGACCAGCCATTTCAACAATTCTGTCCGAGTGAGGATTGTCTTCATCAAATTCCTCAAAGCGTTCTTCGTCTTCAAAATCTTCCACACGTCGCGCTTCCTCATATAAATTTTGATTGATGCTTCTAACATTCCGGTCAACATCTCTGAATTCTATGAACTCCTCCTCAGCAAATCTCTCATCTCCATCGTCGTACATTTCACGCTCCTCTCTTCGTCTCTCATCAACGTACGGGTCATTGAGATCGTCCCGAAAATGTTCAGATCTCGCATCATCGTAACGTCGTCCCCTACCATTGTCTTCCACAAATCGTTCTCCATGTCCACGAGATTGCCAGCTGCTCTCCGGACGGAGTGACGGTGCACGACGTTTGACGGGCCCCTCTTCTCCCATCACGAAACCCTCGTCAACCACGTGTACCCCTTGCTCGTCCACGTATGCCAGTGTATACTCGTCGTCGACATCGGCACTGTCGTCATCGTACACCTCGACCTCGCCTTCGCCGATTGTGTGCCTCGTACTTCTAGCATCTCCGAGAACGCGCCGAGATGGCCCGTATTGGAAATCCAGATCTTCCTCGCCGCTGACATAATCGGTATCCCGTAAACTGCTAATGTGACTACGCTCCAGTCTTGGCCAACTGGCAATGCTTCTATTTGCCAACCTGCCGCCGACATCTTTCCTGTTTTGTCCAGTATCCCTTTGGGTATTTGAGGTTTTGTTCTGGGCCCAGGCCATGGCCCTGTCGACCAACTCATCACCTGTGTCTGCCGTATCATACTGGCTCCCAGGCTGACCATTTATTTTCCCCCTTGCACCCGATACCACCTTTCTGGTATTCTTCATGAAGCGCTTATCAACTTCCTTCTTCATCTTTTTCCCTATTGCATTCAGGCTGTCCTCATCCGATGAAATTTCAGTTAATTCCTCCGTCTGTTTGGCTTGTTTGTCTGTGGCACTGTGTGTGCCCTCAGTGGTAGTAAGCAGCCTCTTTCTGGCTTTTAGGTTAGCATCTTCAAGCCTTTTCATCATTACCTCGATCCATTTCAGGAACAGTTTAACATTGTCAGGGTCTAGTCTTTTGTAAGGAGGAACGACTCCAGTGGGAAAAGATCTCTTGGATTTACGTTTGCCAGTTGGAGCAACAGTAGTTTCCCTCAATTTCCTTGGCCAGGTTGGGCGATTGACAATGACCGCATTCTTGTTTAGCGACGTAATCAATTCTGTAGGGACTTGACCCTTTAGCACATTGAAGTCGACTTCTTGAGATTGACTAGTCACAGGTGTAGATGATGCCTGCCTAGCTCCCATTTGTGTTGGATATACTACTGGAGCTACAGTAATTTGTGCCTGCGTGTCAAGGTATTGCTGCCTTGCTACAGACTGGGCTTGAAGAAGCAGCTGCTGTTGTTTCTGCTGCTGTTGTTGCTGCAGTCTCTGTTGTTCTTGTAGTTGCTGCTCCTGCTGTCGTCGCTGCTCCTGAAGTCTCTGTTCCTGAAGTCTCTGTTCCTGAAGTCGCTGCTCCTGAAGTCTCTGTTCCTGAAGTCGCTGCTCCTGTAGTCGCTGCTCCTGTAGTCTCTGTTCTTGCAGTCTCTGTTCTTGCAGTCTCTGTTCCTGAAGCCTCTGTTCCTGTAGTCTCTGCTCCTGCTGTCGTTGTTGTTGCAAAAGTACCTGCTGTTGAACAAACTGTGACTGCTGTGTTTGAGGCTGGGCTGAGGGAGGAGGCACCATTTGGATGGGAACCGCTGGTGCCTGTTGTTGTGAAAAATTTATCAACTTTGGTCCAGCACTGATGATATGGCTACTGGCCATTTGAGGATGCCCGATAATCTGAGATGGGGTGGGTACTACTTGCTGAGGATGAGCAATTCTATGGGCTTGAATCTGACTTGCATCCTGACCCGCATAGTGCATTCTGATAACCGGCGGGGGCGATTGTAGATGTGCTGGTGGTGTCACACTCTGAGGATGTGGAGCAGGAACAACTGGAGTGGGACCGGGAATTCTGGGCGTAATCTGAGCAGGCATTCTCGAAGCGAGTGCGACCTGACTGGATAGCGGAGGTGGAACGCCTGCCGCTGCTTGAGGCTGCACGTACACTTGTGGCCGTGGAGCCGTGACTGGCTGTGGCAGACCCACAACAGGGTGTGCAGCTGCCATTGCTCGAGGAGCAGTCAATACTGTTTGAGCAGTAGTCACCATCAGATGTGGTCTAGGTGGAGCCATTACTGGCCGAGGTTGAGACTGTTGCACAGCTGTTGTCAACTGTGGAGGAACATCCATGACTGGGCGAGAAGGTGTGGAACTGATAACATGCTGCTGGTATTGAAGTTGAGCTGTGGAATGAGGTGGGTGTAACTGAGACACACCAGCCATTGCCTGAACAGGAGCTTGACTTACAGGATGAGGCAGAGCTTGAGATTGTGCTGGTGCGTGTAACTGAGGTGCAACAGCCATTGACTGAACAGGAGCTTGATAAGGCTCATTAGAAGGTGCAGCTTGTTTTGATGGCGAAGTCGTCGACTTTTGCTTTTTGGACGAGGTTTGTTTTAACGGTTTAACGTTCCTTGCACCCATACCAGAAATTGTTGGGATTTGACGATTGTCTTTTGTGGATTTACTAGATTTGTTGGAAGATTTAACCTTTTCAGTGGCAGATTTGGACGACTTTCCTTGATGTTTAGAATCAACGGAAGAAATTTGTGAATTTCCTTCTTTCGATTCATCCTTTATGTAAGACGATTTCTGTTTCTCGTTTAATTCATGTAGCGACTTCACTGACAACTGAGAATGTTTTTTATCCTTTTCACCATCATCGTCTGGCTCTTTCGTGCCCTTATTTTGATGTCCGTGCTCGAGGTGAAACTGCAATGCTGTTTTCTTCTGGAAGGTCTTGTTGCACACCGGACATCGGAAGTAAATCACATTCAGAATATGTTTCTCATTCCAGTGAACCAAGAACTCCTGTGTCGTTCCAGTAAACGTGCACCCATATTCATTGCATTTCTTAAGATCAACTGTCTGGTTGACAACTGTCGTTTCCTTAGAAGGAGAAGGAGGGTCTTTCTTGGAAAAAGGTTCCGAACCGGGAACTAGGTTGGAAACTGGATCTCCTCGACAGTCATTTATCGTCACGTTTCCGGGCATGACGTAGCGCATGTTGTCTCGCCCCTCGTGATCTGCCCCGGTCAGGTATCTCGTCATCTCCTGTTTGTCCTCGACTCCGTGGAAGAAGTCCAGATGCTCCCGAAGGTCGTCCTCGTCCACACATCCCATGCTGCAGAAGGAGCACACCAGATAGTCTACCTTAGCCTCGTGCCGCTCCAGCCAGTGTCTTTCAAACTGGCCGGCCGTTCCCTTATAGAAGCAAGCATTCACTCTGCAGTGATATTTGGCCTCGTCCCGAGCGATAGCTGGAGGGCTTGGCGGCTCCTTCTGCACCACATCGAGTCCTGGAATTTGCACATGTCCCGGGCTGGGCGATTTCTTTTGTGCTTGTTCAGAAGACGAAGAATGGCTGGACTGAAAAGAGTTAGCATTTTGTTTAGATTGATTTGAAAGGAGCACATATATACAATAAAGTTAGTAATTAGGTCAATTATCCCTGCCTTAATTACATAACGAAATATCAAAGGACAAATTAACCTGGGCTTGTATTCTTGAAACTTCGTAATTCCTAACAAGTACGTAAGTACTAAGAATTTGCCAAACTGATTTTCTGTTTATGTTAAATTTTGAAGAGATCTTTTCTCACTAATAAAGTTCTTAGCTAAGAAGTTTCGAAAATACGGCCCCTGAAATTCATGTCTAGTCGGGAATCAATAAATGTTCAAAAGAAATATATCTTGTTCAAAGATAATAGTGTTGCACACCGCTAGCCCCTGTGGCACTAGACTCTTGTTAAGTCAGGTTTACATTGTCCAAAAGTTTTTTGAGAATTTAAAACCCAAGTACTTTTGGAAACTACATAGTAAACTTGCCAAGAAATCAACGTTGTCATTTAATCAAATGTCATTATGGCAGGCATCTTGGATTGGAGATTTCACATTTTCTCAAGGTCCTTGCACAACAAAGGAAAATTTTGCAACTCTGTGATTTTCATTCTGAGATAACGTTATCATTAAGGTACAGTGTATATGCTTGCACACTAAAAGAGAAATATGCAGCAGCAAATTTTGATAGAATCTGGTCCTATCTTTTTGTTGTTGCCACTGATTGGTGTTGATAAACCACTAGCCTCTGTTGTGTGAGGACCTTTAAGAATCGAGATTCAAGAGGCTAAACATCGGATGCATAAAATATACTGAATTACATCATTATATATTAGTATTCTATATTTTACATAGCTTTAGACCAAAACCTAATGAATTATGAGTTAATTTACAAATCACCAGTCCCAACAAGTGTTTCAAATAGTTCTCAATTATTGTAAATCATGAAATGTTAATGAGGATAAAACGAGTTACCCTTAGATGTTAACATTTAATTCACTAATATTTTGTAAAGAGTACTCCATAGATGTAGACATATGACTGAGCTCGTTAACATTTTACGACGCCAATAGGTCGATAATCCACCAGACACTAGTTTAATGACACTAACATTTTATGATTTACAGTATATTCTACAATGTGTAACCTATTTGTTAACACCAATTTTTTTTAATAGCTCAATTAGACTATTATTAGTCGATGAGGTTCGCTAATTGGAACATGGTTGGGGCCAGATATTGGGCTAGTATTACACAGAAGACAGACACATTGTTTTCCATATATAATGTTTAATCACTGGTCATCGAGAGGCCTGGTTGCTTTCAATATTTTGGTGTGGCAGCCATTCTCATGAATGCATCTGTATAGTTGTCCTTGCACAAACATAGCATGGTCTGCCATTCTTCTCTCAACCTGTAAAAAGCAGGACAACATCTCTTGGCTGTTATAGCTATTGCCATTTACATCAACCAAGGACATCCAATAAATGTGTTTGTTGTCTTTCTGGAAAAACCAAAGACATCTGATAAATGTGTTTGTTGTCCTTCTGGAAAAACCAAGCAGGGCTCTACATTAACTTTTTGAGAAACCTGCCCCTGTGTCCTATCGGACATGTAACTGTAGGTGAAGGGCTTGTTAGTCTGGGCCAAGTCACGTCTGCCTGTGGATAATACCTGCCAAGGTCATCCAATAAATTTGTTTGTTGTCTTTCTGGAAAAACCAAGGACATCCAATAAATGTGTTTATCGTCTTTGATTGATTGAATTATTGCTTTACGTCACGGCGGGAATATTTCTTGAAAAATCCAAACTCTGACATCGTCTGCGCTGGAATAATTTATCGCTGTATTTTGTCCACAGGCTACAACCAATATTTTGCAGAAGTTACCATCTCGATGACATTGATTCATATTTCTATTGGCTAATGGCAAAAGATTTTTTAAACACTCCCTCTCATGTGCCGAACCATTTTTTGGAGGGGAGCATGTGCTTTCCAGGATGTCCTACAATCTGTCTAACATTACTTACAGCAGACAAGAAGTGAATATGGTAGTCAACATTGGTGGCTTCTCCAAGCCTCTTGCTGGACACTGACAGGGTTGAAAAGTTTCATGGACATTTGGTTGAACTTTCACGGACATTGTATCACAGAATGGTCGATGGGTGGATATGAAAGTGCCCTTTAATTTCTCATTGTCATCTGTACCAAAATCTCACTTTTTCTTCCTCTCTCTCCAGTGTTGAGGCTGTGATAGTATGCATTTCTCCCATTGTTAAAGGTATCCCAAAAGCTAGTAGAAATTATTTTTTCTTTTTATTATTATTATTTTTTTTTAAATTGGGGTTTGGTGTCATTTTCTAGAATCTTTCACAAATAGGACTTGTCAGTTTAGGGCAGGATGAAACCTGCAACATCTGTATCACTGAATGTTGCAGTAAATCTGTGAGCACCGGCTGGTACTGACAGACCAAGAATAATATCTGTATTGCCACAGACAGTGCATTCTATCAATATTGTGTCAGAAATGTAACTTCCACACACATTGAAACTGGGCTGGGATTTGAACTCGTGAACTTAGGCTCCGAAGTCCAACGTTCTACCACTGCACTACCACCTGCCCTCTGGCTAGTAAGTTTGAAAGGTCTGGGGCTTGTAACCTAAATAGTAGCCTAAAAGGAGCTTAACCACACCAGTGAAGCCTTCAAACAAGATTTCAATGAATGGGTGGGCATGAAAGCGTCTTTTCGCTTCTTGGAACTGTTCTACTTTGCTGCAACTTCACCATGACGGTGAATGCACGCACGCAAACTTAACCATTGAATGAGCGGCTAGTTCTACAAATAACAACATACACCAGTCAATGTTGACATCAATTTAATAGCAATAATATCAGGCAGCTGGCTCCAACCTCTGGCTTCATGTACGGTTGTCTCGATGCTGCTTGTCGTTGCTATCCCTCTGCTTCACTTACCTTGGATCTTTGCCTCGGATTATTCCACATTATCAAACAACTAGCAATATGCCTTAAACCAAGTTACAGACTGCAAATGCCGACAAACGTCATTCCCTTTAACTCTCTCCATGCTGAAGGAAAGCCAGAAAGCCCCAAAGAGCGGTGCTTGTGCCCAATCCAGCAGGGAGAGGGTTAATGGACCATGTTTGTGATGAATGGCTCAGAGGGCAGTGATTTGGATCACGAAAGCTTACACAAACAAGTGTCCGATTGATATATCTGCCAAAAACTCATTTTTTTAATATATAGAAAATATCTGTTTGAAATTTTACAATATTACAATCTAATCTGAATTTACTTGATTTTCCACAAATTCATCATTGCTGTATTATATACTAGCAATTCTGTTTTACACAGAATTTCATGAGCAAATCAACATCTCTTTGTAATACTATGTATTTTACCTTTGAAGACTGGCTCTTGACAGGTTTCCTGCTCTTTGATGTCCTCTTGGAGGAGCTATCTCGCTTCTTCTTCAGCGGCGGCGGAGACGATTCCTCCCGTTCCCATGGCGATGGAGACCTGCTTTTAGGAGACCGCGCTCTCTTGGTGGTGCGAGGGGCTCCCGCGTCTCTAGGGTGTTGCTTGAGCTGGTGGTAGATGACGTAGATCCTCTTGCCGTCGATGGAGTGCGGACCAGCAGTGAGGGCTGCCTTGGCGTCCGCTTCGCTCCGGAACCTCACAAAGCCGTGTCCGCTAACTCTACAAGGACAAAATCATCAATGACTTGTAGCAGGGCTCTAGACACACACACACTTGACATCCTCAATGACTTGTATCAGGGCTCTAGACACACACACCTGACATCCTCAATGACTTGTAGCAGAGCTCTAGACACACACACTCGACATCCTCAATGACTTGTAGCAGAGCTCTAGACACACACACCTGACATCCTCAATGACTTGTATCAGGGCTCTAGACATACACACACCTGACATCCTCAATGACTTGTAGCAGGGCTCTAGACACATACACCTGACATCCTCAATGACTTGTAGCAGGGCTCTCGACACACACACCTCACATCCTCACACACCTGAGTCTGTATGCACAAACGTGGTTTATCCAAAGTTTAGCCTAAGCTAGGGATTATCGGCAAGTTACAGTATTAACTAAACTAAGTTTCGCTTAAACCCAGGGGTACTTAATCCGCTAAGGACTCACTCCATTGTAATACCCCTGGCACACATCTTGAGCCAACCAATGAAATCATTTCCCTGATGGAATTTGATGAAAGCATCTATCCAATGAAATAGATTGTATCATTACTGCTTAGTTTTACAAATAAAATGACCCCTGGATAAATAAAACGACCCTGGGCAAAACAAAAATATCGCTGCACAAATAAATCAGCGGCTTTTTGCCTGATATAAACATCCACAGATTTGTTACAAATGCTAACTGACCTCCCTGAAGTGGTCACCTCCATGTTGTAGTCTTCTATTGGGCCCCATTTGGAAAAATGAGACTCTAACTTCGTGTTCTTTGTCAGAGAAGACAAGCCAGAAATGTTCAGCTGCTTGCTTTCACAGTTCTGAAGTATAACCATGAAAATACAACTGAGTTTCAAAATCAAAATGAACCTATCTGATAGACTGGTCACAAGAAATATGAGGGCTGGCCCTGATGTCTCGAAACATAAATTGAGATTTCAGCCATTGACTCAGTGCTGTAACTTCAGTAATATTTCAGCTGTGTTTGAGTTTTTATTCAAGTTATAGCACAGAGTCAATGGGAGAAATATCAGCTGAGTAAAATCGCAAAACTCAACTTTGTTTCGAGAAATTGGTACCAGATTGCAAAGCCATACTTTGAGCATTGCCTATGATGCCTCAAAACTAAATTTAGTCTATAAAAAAAAATACAAACATTTCAGAAAACTCTGTTATTTTTTTTAATAACTGCCCCTCGTTTAGTTATGAATTACAAGCATATGAAAGTCCACCAAGATCGTAGGGCAAATCATAAACATCCAAATAATTGCGACTAAGGTGCCAATAAGAAACGTCAACCACAGCAATGGCACAAAATAGGGTTGCGAAAACTGCGGCTTAGTATATACTATACTTACAAAAGACATTCGAGGATCGTTTGAACGGGATGTTTCTGTCTGCATATCTACAAAGAAAGAAGACATATTTCTACCCACTGATTTTATACTTAGAAAACAACGATGAGCCATTATTTCACAATCCTAGATTTGGCAGCTATGTGTGAATGCAATGCTGCCAGTCTTTTAAGTGGTTGCTACACAATAATTGAGCAAGTGGCTTACTTCTTAGAAGTCCTAGTAAGAATCTTTCACCGATAGATTACGATTCTAGACAACAATTGTACTTGGAACATTTCGATTCAACTCTATCCTATACAATGTATACATACCTTTCAGTGTTAGAAATATAGCAAATAATGATTTTCATAATTCTCCATAGGCCCAATGTTAAAGGCATACAATCACGGTTGATAGACCTAGATAATGACCAAACAAATTTCAGTCTGAGACTATTTACGT
>JAUTBQ010159303.1:0-12918 GCA_032361185.1 Lepetodrilus ovalis | reverse complement strand
GACCATAGTGCCCGACCGCTATGAACAAGAGATTGCTACGAGAGTGCTTATGGTCTTGTAGTAGATATAAGAGTTTCGTAAAACTATTCCCTGATGCCAATGATGCCCCGCGGGCGTTGAGAATGCTTTAACGAGTAGGTTCATTGTTACAAGATACAGATTCGTGTTGTCAGGAGTACCTCTTATATACAAGAAGCAGCTACGGGATATTAGGATTGCAAGATGGGAAGGAAAACTACCTGGCGTGTCTGAGATGGCACCTGTCGATTGACATCACTCCAGAGCAGGTATTCCTAAAAGGATTGGAGGAAGTTACACGAATTGAACAAAACATCAAACAGGTGAGATCTAAATAGGATATTCTATTTGGAGTCATATAAATGTTATCTTCTTAAAATAACCATTATCTAGGGCTGCGAGCATCGCCTGGTACATTATTATTACTACTGCCATTACTACTATTATGAATATTATGATAATTATTATTATTATTATTATTGTATAGCTTACTATTGTAACAATAACATAGCTTTAATCTTTACCTTACTAACATATAAATCCATAAAGTAATTGAATAATAATTTATTTGATAGATAATGGCGAAGAGAAAATTCAGAGGAACGATCTCTGAGTTTTACGAAGAGTTGACTGAACAACCTCGTTTTTACCTGAACAGCGCTGTAAGTCTTACCCAGCTGATTTGAACATTTCGAATTGTACCAGTTTTTCGCTATCTTAATATTAGATGGTATTCCAACTATCAATAGTATGACTACTGCATTCCAGGACAAGCTGCTGCAAATGTATAAAGATATGATATATAAAAGAATCTACCCTCAACTCCCACGAGCCTTCAAGAACATTCCAAATATGAAAGTCAGGTGAATGTATTACTATTACTTCATCACCGAATAGTAAGCCATTATATAGCTGCTGCCTTTCTTTCTGCTGCTGCTTCTTCTTCTCCTCTTCCTCCTCTTTCTCCTCTTGCTACTACTACTACTACTACTACTACTACTACTACTACTGCCATAATTACTACTACTACTACTACTACTACTGCTGCTGCTGCTGGTGCTGCTACTACTGCTGCTACATTTACTACTATTTCTACTACTACTACTACTGCCATAATTACTACTACTACTACTACTAATACTAATACTAATACTAATACCACTATTACTACTAATACTTCTGCTCCTGCTACTACTGCCGTTAAATTTGCACTGTGCATAACTACTACTACTACTACTACGACGACGACGACGACAACAACAACAACAACAACACTTACTACTACTGCTATTTCTGCTGCTACTACTCCTGATCCTCCTCCTCCTCCTCCTCCTCCTACTACTACTAATACTACTAACTACTATTGCTGCTGCTGCTACTACTACTGCTGCTGTTGCTGCTGCTACTACTACTGTTTCTATTACTAATAATTCTGCCGTTACTATGGCTTCTACTCCTGCCGCTACATCGTTCTATTTGCACTAAGTATTATTATTCCGGTTCCAGAGTTGAGCCAATGACTAACGACGGCCCAGGAGGAGAATATATCGCAGGAACCGCGGATGGGTCACGCCCTGGGACCTTCCGTGTTAACCTCCATCGACCAAACGAAACGTTAGTGATAGAAGATGCAACCTTGTATTATAACTCTGTAAGGATGATTACTATTATACATGCATATATCTATTGTGTAGTTCGAAGTGGCACCTTGACTGACTATATGCAACATAATGTTGATGTAAGTGCATGTGAAAGTTATGCTATAGTTTAATCATGTGATTTGCTATATAATGGTCTCTGTTGTCGAATTGTATGATTAGCCTACGTTGTAAGTCACATGTGCTTGGAACAACTGGAACCTGGAGCCTAGTGAACGAAACGAGACACTATACAGTAGTTTCGACCTAAACCAGAAGTTCTTTACTACACGTATAGAAGAAAGGCTGCAATGCACCACGCATAGTTACCAGCTAACATATAGTTTGCTTTCATGCATTACACCCCTAGACGATGTACAGCAGATGATTACGTTTCTGTTATTACAGCCACATATATGCCATGATGGCCCTGGCTTTACACGAGACTGTCCCTGGACATCACTTACAGGTAGACTTACGAAACTTCCTTGAGTACGACTTCATGGTCAAATCAAAGTTGTGTACATAAATCCCCATTTTAGCTTTAGCATGAAATCGTACCCATGAAGTTTCGTAATCTCGGGGCCTGTCGTATTGTTTTGAATACTCTTTACTCCTTCGAAGCCAAGTTTTTATTAAGATCAATAGAATATAACTCTGACTATAAATAAATGCGGAATTTGCCCATTGTGCTTGGAATAAAGATATCCTAGATGTTTTTGTGGCATACTGTACTACATAATGCCACGAATAGTATTGAATAAATGCCGTACAATATATTGTAGGGTATATTTGCACTAACGGCGGACTTGCCCGAATTTCAAAGAGAGCTAGAAGACGAGAGATACTACGAAGTTCCACAACATTTTTCATTTTACACGGCTTACACTGAGGTAAGAACGTGTAGACATTGTCAACTGTATGGTCCATATGTACACATTTCCAGGTGTGTTGTACATAGAGCATGCGTATAATCCACGATATAGGTTACTAACAGTTTCAACCCTGTAACAGAAAGACAATCCAAGTAGTAACATCCTAGTGTGAATAAACGTGCACTATTTTGAGTACCATCTGCTCAACAGCATAGCTGCAGTTCTGTAGCAAGCACCGTTTGTAAAGTCGACATTTGTAAAATCGACATTTGTTGAGTTGACTTGTGTATCGTGTAACGTGTACACGTATTTCGTGTACTCTAGTACAGCGAACGTGTATCGTAGTGACATTTGTTGAGTTGACTCGTGTATCGTGTAACGTGTAACGTGTTTCGTGTACTGTAGAATAGCGAACGTGTATCGTAGTATCAAAATAATTTTGGCAACGATCCCCCTCCATAGGCAAGATGGTGGCGGAAGATTTGCTGATTGAGTGACGTCGGAATGTCACAAAACACTACGTGAAAACAACGTGTTCCTTCCAAAATAAGCATGGATACATGATGTATAATGGTTAATGAATCGTGCTTTGTTGATGGCCATACTGCCTTGCTCCGTAGCTAAAGGCCAAGGGTGCCCATATAGATAGCCACATAGTAAACGAGGCTTTCTTTAGCTACAGAACTGCAGCTACTCAACAGCAGTACCAGTGGTAGTTTTCTATTTTATTACAGGGTACTACTTGGATTTTCTTTCTTAAATATGTGTTTCAGGGCTGGGGGCTGTATGCCGAGTCACTGGGAGAATATCTGGGCATCTACAAGGACGACGACGAACTGTATGTTCCACGAGTGTCCAACTCATGCCTGCGATACTTACACTAACGAGTCGCACCGGTATTCAAGACATACATGGCGGTTTACGTCATGTACTGTTATAATAAAAGCACATGAACATAATTATGCATTTTATTTTTGTATTTTAGACTTGGCCGATATGGAGAAGAAATATTTCGAGCTGCCAGGTTGATTGTGGACACTGGAATTCATTATTATGGGTGAGATGATTCCAAGGCAATTGTATATAGAACTATAAAATAGTAGCATTTCTCATTGTATGACTTCGAATGTTGAAATATCCCTTTGCCCATACAGATATTAGGGTACTTGGAATACATTAATTCCACCAGTATGCAGTAATATTTTTTCTACATAAGTAACAACTTGATTCATAATTATGTCAACATATGCATAAAGCATAACATATTATTCTACAGAACAATCGTAATCCTACGAGAGTAATATTTCACAATACACAAATATCTAATTACCACCCTCAAAGCACTGCAATACTGAACCTGACAAAGTAACCGACACTCTCTGCTCGGACTATTTATTATCCAGGGGACGTAACGCTAATTTCATGAAAACTTTTCATATAGGTGGTCACGTGCCAAGGCAATACGATACATGTTGGAACACACACCCATCGTCCAGAATGATGCCGAGATCGAGATTGACCGCTACATCACGTGGCCAGGCCAGGCATGCGCATACAAGATAGGGGAATTGAAGATAAAGGAATTACGGAGCAAGGCCATGCATGAACTTGGTGATAATTACGTTCACTTTTTGTTCTCTTATAAACGTATCATCACTGAAAACATGCCAATACTTCCAATCTCATTACAATGTTTATATTGGTCATTTATCAGTTTTCGTTCCATATACATTTATTTGGTTGGTAAAATCGAAACTTGCGATTGTAATATTTGAGGACTGTCAGTTTCGAATTAGACTCTAATGATTCCAGTTATATTCATACTTACAATCAGTTCGCAATTCCCCATGATAACGTATGTCAGGCTAATTGGCATGCCATGCAAACAAAACTCTAATTAACAAAGATGACCTATTGGTCTGTAAAATGCCGACAATGTGTTACGTAATAGCAATGGTCGTGTGCATTTGGTTTTAGGTTCCAAATTCGATATTCGGGAATTTCACAGTCAAATTTTGGAGAACGGACCAGTTCCGCTGAAGCTGCTAGAAGAAATAATCGCCAACTGGATACTGGAGGTTAAAAGAAACAATACAATGTCTACAATTATACCAAATTTGGTAGGATGAGTTGGCTGTATATTGTTTATTTATATACGTGTATATTGAATAAAGAGAACATACTAATTCCAATATATTGATTTTAGCTAAGTGTCACTACATTACAGTAAACATTGGGTTTTAGCCGATTGCAACAAAAAAATAAAACACTTTCAGATTATCATCAACACTGTCAGTCTGAATTCCATCAATTCGGATAAAGAACAGAAAACTTGGTGAGCCCTTTAAATATGACATAATTATCATACTTAGAATTTCAACATTACTAATACATGTCGAAAAAACTAAACTAAATAGTGAAATCACAATCGCCTGTCGGTTTTCTTTTGTAATCATTGGTTTGGTAGATCAATTGCAGATACAATCCTTCCATATAGCTTCAATTCTATTCCTAGGCTACATGCGATTTATATGGAAATTATTTGGAGATAAATATCAATGCATAGACGATTCTATATCACATCTTGGTAATTTGTCCATGAACATGTATGAAGACGTATTTACTGGCTGCACTGTAACTTGCAGTTGTATCCAGACGCGGGGTTCGGGTTGTGGGTTGTGACAGTATTCGACGCGCGCTACAGGAGAATAGCAAACCATTGGAATTGCTATCAGTTCCGTCTGCAGTATATTACGAATGTGAACTTTGAAGCAAGATTAACATTTCGATTTCCCCTCGCACAGTTCTGAATGCGTAACACAGTACTTGTGAGAATGTCATTGGACCATGTAATACCATAACATGTTCGTTCCTGTCTTGGAAATATGGAACATGAGCGTAACCGTGCTAAACCATCCACGCCAAGAAATGTCACGGAAGTCACAGTGGGAGTAAATATTATGCATAGATCTACTTGTACTTAGACGCCACGCCTACGAAGTTGGAACGACATATGACCTTTAGGTGTCGGATAAATAACATAATTGCTCTCAAATTAGGCCACTGCCAGACGGCCTCCGGTGGCACAGATTACAACGGTTACAAAACATGCAGTTACATCAAGCGATGCTGACAGTGTAAGTGTTTATAGTGCCTCGTGTGTTTTCATAAACAATGCTGGTGTTTAGCCGTTATAAGTAAATGGGCAGGTGGTTTATTCGCCTTTTCGTGGTTTTTAGATATATATGTTATCATATTAGTTGCATGTTTCAAAGTGTTAAAGTTTGAGTGAAACTTAACAGTATTATTAATCAATAATTAATTTGGGAAATTGGCGTTAAGCAAGGTGGAAGCATATCTCCATTCCTGTTTACATTGTATTTGAATTATTAATACTATGCTATTTTTATGTGTGAACAGTTGACTTACATGTAGAAATGTAAATGATTATGCTGGAATGCAGTCGTTGTGTGGTGTTGGGTGCATACTACGTTATGTAACGTAAATAAACCTCAACAATTTTTCAATTCCTAGTTAAAAATAGTCAAGGAAATGGACAATAATGATTGCCATATGCCCATTGTTCTCGTTGATATTTGTATGGCACGAACAATGTTTAGGAATGTGTAAATATTGCAATGGAAATATAGTTTTATCAACCAGTATAGCCTTAACATTCAGCCAATCACTGTCATATTCTGATTTTATTAAGCATCAATATCAGGAAGCAATACATATTGATATTAATGGTATTGCAGTATTAACGTCACTGCCTCTCTGTCATCCACACTGTCAAGGTTCCCATAATGTGACCCAGCCACAGTGTAGAAGTCCACTATAATACGCAAGGCAAGGTGTTCCTAGCCGACCCAGTAGGCTATATCTAGGTGGTAGCGGAAATTGAGGCAATGTATTTGTTTTGGTAGACCACATGCTTCCATATAAGTGGGGCCACTACTGCCAGTTTGATTGTGACACACCTGTAGGACACAGACAGATCTCGAGCCACAGGGATGAGGTTATTACAGGTCAGAGATGGAGCCGAATGTTCAGATTCTGTGTATCAAATAAGGTAGGAAAACATTAATATGGTTTTTTTCCACAACATTTAGATTAGTATAGTAGGTCGTGCTTGGCATGACAAAAACATGAATTACATTTTATCCAAGTGATGATTTGCATCAAGGGTTTACTTATCTTTCTTAATATTGTCTGAATTGTAATAATGTTAATCTAGAAACTTTTAATATAGCAAAGTGTTAACTCCTTTGTATAGGTCAATGTTACGAGATTATATAGGCCTACTGTAAAGCATAAATTCTTAGCGTAATTAAACTTTTAGCGACCGGTGAATTATCATATCATCTTAGCGACGTAAAATTAAAAAGATTTAAAAAAAATATATATATAATAATAATTAAACTCCTAGCTGACTTAGGCTATAGGCTATAATACCACTTTACTCGGAACGCGACTCAGTTTTTATCTTAAAGCCAATAAAGGGAACACCGTTATTAATAGTGTATACTACCTTATTTATAGTCTCTGCTGTACTTATATTATTAATTACTTTCCGAGCGTGTTGATTCCACTCGATATTAATTACATAACAGCCGACCCATTTTCGCCGCGCAATTTCAACAACAAAGTGACAATGTAGTGACACCATCGTGACATCGTAACAGTAACATGGATGTACAATTAATATGTATAAGCCTTTTAGTCGTGGCTTTCACAATAACGGCAATTATTCAATATACGTGGTGGATATCTACTGTGTAATAACGATACGATAATCAACGGTGTTGATTTTTGTGTTTCTCGAACCTGATTGGTTAATGCGTTAGTACCGGATCTACTTTCGCCCTGGTTGCCACGGTCAAGATTACTAGAAGAAGTGAACAATCTTGATGCATAGGCGGATGAATACACAACAGCTGGTTATATGGAGTCGCCTGTCGACGTTTGTCTGCGGGTTTCCATGGTTTATTTACATAAAATGATTATATTGAATAATTAGAATAACCCACTCGTGAAATTAATGTTCAAGTTCACTGTGAACATTAATTTCACTCAGGACATATTTTACGTAATCACTCATATCTCGTGGGTTATTCTCTAATTATTCTTATAAATGTACACAAGATCAATGAAGCAAATAGCAATGCCCGCCATAATGTATTTCTTACCATGAGATGTCCATAATGGAATTGTTAAACAAGTCATGCGTGACCACCAAAGGACGCCTAAGAGCTGTCAGCTGTAACAGAATGACTCACGAATATATCATAACCACATCATCGTGCAAAAATTCATATAGTGTCCCCTCGATATAACGCTGAAATTGGGGTCCACGACATTACCCCCACCTCGGTGTTATAGTACCTGCCTTATAAGATAGTACAGGTAAATAACAAAAATAAAAATGGGATCTACGTCTGACCCGGCCTTATATCAGAATCTGCTGTGTATCGAACTGTGTAATATCGAGGGTGCACTGTAATTCTTCAAAATTGTATCCATTTTACAGTGTACCCTCGATATAACACTGACTTTGGGGTCCACGATATGCCCCGGGATGATATAGCAATGAGGGTCCCAATCGACAGAGCTACGATCAATTGTAAACCTATCCTACAATGAAGAGGATGATTACCACTATCATCTTATGATAGGTTTACAATCGATAGTAAACATAACATAGCTTTGTTCATCGGGTCCATGCCTTATCATGAAAATTACCAAAATCCATTTTACATAACAGCAGGAATCTTTCACCCATATTAGACAATGTTTGTCAAGAATGTAGCCACATCTAGCAAAACTTACCCATATAGATAACGACCTGTCTTTGCTTCCTATTGCACAACAGGAGTACTGCTGACTCTGAAATGGAAGGTTAAGTATACCATAACAATACCTAGCTTTCAAACCATTATGAACTGCGGAGAAATCTTACCTAAAATGTCAAAATTTACACTAAAACCTTTTTGAATGAGATCATATTATTTTTTAATTGTGGTTTTGAGCTGCTTTCAAGATTCTATCAGTTATATCACGACTTGTCAGTTTTAGGGGAGAAGGAAACCCACAACATCTGTAGAGCTGAGTGCTGCAGTAAACCTGCTATTACTGACTGGTACTGACAGACCAAGGATGATAACTGTAGTGCACCATACAGACAGTGCATCCTATCATGATCACGTCAGAAAGATAACTTTCATGGACTTCGATGCCGTGAACTTTCCCCATACTGACAATTACCAAGTGTCACTTCAAAATCCAATGAGATACTAACCCTGCTCATTCTGTAGTTTTGGATGTTTACTTACTTTCCCGTCTTTCTTGATCTTCTTTGTTAGTATCTGAGGATTGAACCTCTGAAATGACAAAGCATTGTTCAGTCATGATTTATCGTATTTCAATGTATAGTCACATGATCAGAAAAGGGACACAAGTGAGTGTACTGTTGCATGAATATTTAACATTTCGTAAAGAGATTATGCCCCAAGATTACGAAACATTTTTGAGTCGTACTAGTAGTCCTCATGAATATCAAAGTCTACGTAATTTCCTGCCATAGTAAAAGGAAGGCCCACGCACTGATTTACGTCGGGTCTACAGTAGGAAACTTTCATGAAACGTTCCCAAGAAGGAAATGCACCCAAGAAAAGATGGCAGCCTACCACGACGGCAATAGCTTTCCGATGGCCGACGAAGTCCAGAGTGGCCTTCCACCCGTCGCGTTCTATGATCTGTGCCGTAGGACCCGAGTTGTTCATGGCGTGTGCGGAGACGATGTAGTGGCCGTCAGGAGACCAGTTCAGCCTCAGGACGTGGGTCGTTCCTCCACACTGAAACATAGCAATAACCATTGAATGAATTGGTGCTTTACGTTGTGGCAGGTATATTTGACATATACACGACAAATCATAAATAATGATAAAAATAATCTTACATTTATGATACACCAAATCTATGCACAATCATCCATTGACCAGCACTATGTGGATGCTTTTGAGTGTGGATTTAGCTCAATATAAATGCTCACATTATTATCATGAGCCCTACTCCCAGACACATTGCTACCTCTTTGAACGGCTCCGAAATGCTCGTCTCCTGCTGCCAGTCCAGGGTCCTCCACACACGCAGAGTCTTGTCGTCAGACTGAAAACAAAAAGGAAATCAAACAATTTTACCAGTGCATGTTTTCAGGGTACGAGTTATTCCTCTACAACATCACAGCCACAATCTTAGTCCTTTACGAGTGACCGAGTGAATTATTGTTTTACAACACATCGGGAATATTTCACACATACGAGACAAATGTTTTCCAGGATTCTTTTCCACAAAATGAGTTATCACTAACATAATGAAGCAAAAAATTATTACAACCATGTTCAGGTTTTCTTTTACCAATAATGGCGGTTCAAGCAACTTTCTATATTGGTTGCGGGAGCAGTGGAATCTTGTCTACCAAGGTGAATTTATGTATTTTATGTATCTCAAATGAAGGTACTTTGCAGTTGTAACTAAGATGAGCTACTAACCTGCGAAGCCAGGTATTTTCCAACAGGATCCCACGTGACACCCTTCACAAGTCCTGTGTGGCCTTTCAGTGTCACGATTTGTTCTGAAATAAGAGGGTTATATGAACATATGTACACATATAGGGAAAATATACCTGTTTCCGATAACTCCACCGATGCTACTAAAAGTGTGCAACCCTAAATATTATTTCAAGAATTCCAAAAATTAAATCTATGCTACCGTCCCTCGACCTTTGAACAATGTCAGACTTGCTCCAGTTATAATTTTCGTAATAAAATGTTTTCCCTACTTTATCTTTCTTGAAAATCGAAATTACCACTGCTATTTTTTATTTTGGTCAATAATACTGACTTCTGAATGCAGTTTAGAGCGCTGGATATACCTCACCTGGAAACTTGAGTGCGTTCCACACTATGATGGTGTTGTCGACACTGCAAGAAGCCAGCCACATATCTCGTGGTGACCAAGCCAGATCAAGGACATCTGTAACAAACCACAGCCAGAAAGTCAGACAACACATGGATAGAGACACTATTATATAGTTTCAGAGATGGAAACTGCATTGAAAATCTACTCGCTAAAATGATTCAAATTCTTAAAAATTACAATACGTTAAATTTCCAATAGCCTTTCGGATATCTTTGAGATATAGTAAAAAAAATGCCTCAGCGTTAAGTTCTATCACTAAAATGTATCAGAAATGCGACAAATAAACACATCAAAAACACCATACATGTTAATGTTCCCGATTGGCTACTATGATAAAATAAATTAAAAGAAATGGGCTATTATCATTATTATTATAATGATAATGTCTTCCCAGCAAGAAATTGTGATTTTTCTGACCTCCCAAATGTCCACGCAGGGTAGAAGCTGGCCTCCATGACTCAACGTTCACGATGTTGGATCCAAACACGGAAGAAGGTCGGCCATATCTGAGACAGAATAACAATCAATGTCACAATAGTACTCTAAATATTCTCAGCATTCTCACATTTTAAATATTATCAGCATTCTCACATGTTCATGGTGCCATACATAGAAATAACCTCAAGAATTCAACTAACTTGACAAATAAAATCTAAGAGGTATGCAACATGTGAAAAGCCAGTCAAACATCACTGACACACAGACACATTCCAATCAGTGGTGACCTACTTGCTGCTCTGCCATATCATGATGATCTTGTCATCTCCTCCAGATGCCAAGAACTTTCCACTACGAGACCACCGCACACAGTTCACACAGGCTGAAACATAAGACAAATAATATGGTAAATAAAGAACACTGCACACACTGACTTGTTTTTCGTAGTTGCTTTATTATTGCCATAGTTACTTAATTTTCTTGTTCATAGATCCACATACGCACTTTTTTTCCATTTCCAACTTTGATATTGTACAACTATATTTATTTTCTGCAAACTGATAATTCATAATAGCAATTATTAATTGTTTTATATTCAAACCAATGGACTGGTCAAAATATTATACTATATTTATTAATATTTTCCAGCAAAACAAGTAAACTGCACCAGTGTGTCTCACAGTACCTAGATGATCATCCATCTGACACAAGACTTTTGGAACATTGTCATCTTTCTCTTCCTTCTCTTCTCGCACTGGCGCCATATTCCAGATGACCACATTACCGGAATCGTCACCTATAACACATGCATTTACAACACTTTCAGGGCTTGAAAGTAAAAGTCTTGCGACAGCTAGTAATCATTCATATCAATTAATAATTAATTATCATTATTGTAAATGGTTACCAAAAATACACGACAGTGTTGGTGATATTTTCAATAACTCACAAGTTAATGATGGCTTTAGAGAATAACCCATGGGATACAGGCGATTACGAAAAATATTAAACTTGAACATTAAATTCACAAGGAATGTATTTTCTGTAATCACTCATATCTCTTGGGTTAGTATAATTATTCAACATAATAATTTGAATGGAATAAACCATGGAAAATTGCAAAGACATTCTTGATATAGAGAGGCGACTCCAATCAGCTGTGAAGTATTCATCTGTTAATGATGCAAGTCATTGTCTGCCTATGCCGTCATTCAAAAATGGCACAAAATTACAAAATCAACATTGATTATTGAAAAGTTACTCCACAGTAGAAATCCAGAATTAAATTAATGTTGTAAGCTAGATATAAACAGTCCTTACTTTGGCCTCCAGTGGCAAATCTTGATCCATCAGGATGAATGTCAATGGAGAAGATTGGACGACCTACAAAACATATAGTACACGTGTACGTTGGATGAAGTGGTACAACTTCTACAAGGAGCCCTATATTGCATGCCGATCTAAGGAAAATATGTTAATCCTAAGGTTTGAATTTCATAGACAAGTACATAAAGTAAAGTCATGGGTCATAGGTCAACCAGCTGCTAATGGGTCAACAGAAATGTCTATTCTTGCTCCAGACTGTGTTTTGACTGCTAATCATTGTCATCATGTGATGTTCCTTTAACTACTTTAACGTCTGAGAGCAACTCGTTAAAGTTTAATGCTCGTTAAAATTTGATGATTTACAGTATTTCAATTGCAGATCTGAGCTGAAAGTCATGGCTATCAACATTTTTGGCAACTGTCGCACATCACCAAAAATATTGACATATCTTAACATAAACATAATTGCATGTGCAAAATAGGCATGCACCTCAACAATATATGGGCAGATGCTACTAAATGATTCATTATTATAGTGACAGGTGCCCCATTTTTCTAAACCAATATTCCAAGATGTGCAACTAGGATTCATTTTAGTTTCAGTGCTTTATCCAGAGTTAGAGGCATACCATCACAGATATTTA
>JAUTBQ010159292.1:0-12920 GCA_032361185.1 Lepetodrilus ovalis | reverse complement strand
AATTCACTTATTGCAGTAGCCAAAGAATCTGGGGGGAAGAAAGGTGATAATATCTCCATCGCTTTATTATCCGTCAATAAAAACTGCAATAAATCTTATTTTAAAAAAATCTTAAGTAAACTTACTTGATAACGTTAAACTGCAAACAAGACAATTTTAGGAAAAACCAACCAATGACCCAATTAATTAAACAATTATTGTTAAGTTTAATATTCATTATTCCATCTTTTGAGGTATTTTCCATACCACAGCAAGTGCTTGATGCTAAAAAGAGTGTTTACTATATAGAAGTTAGTCTTGAAAATGATGAGGGGAAAAAAATTGTAGGAGGTTCAGGTACAGGATTTTTAATAAATAATGATGGGGATTTACTTACAAATCATCATGTAATAAATACAAAAAATTTAAAAAACAATATTATTAAATCTATTTTGAAAGATCAAGGTAGGAAGTATAAGTGTAATTTTCTGAAGCCAAAAGAACTGAATAAACCATGTATAAAAAAATTAAGGCAATCGATTATTGCTATAAAAAAGGCACTTTCAAAGTATAAGCCTGCTATTCATATTGTTATGGGAGAAGAAAAGACAGAGGAAAGTTTAAAGAAAGCAAAAGTTATTTGGAAGAATAAAGAAAACGACCTTGCCTTGATCTCTGTAGAATACCTAAAGGGTAAAAATAAGGCATCACTAGCATTATCAGAGGCAGCCCCAAAACAACTTATGCCTGTTTATGCAATCGGCTATCCTGGCGTTACACTTGTACAGCGTTTAGATCATAGAGCAATACAAGCAACAATAACGGATGGAAGTATTTCTGCCGTATTAAGTGACGGGGTTAAAGGTATTAATACAAAAGTTATTCAACATAATGCCAGTGTGAACCCAGGTAATAGTGGAGGACCTTTGGTTAATAGTTGTGGGCAGGTACTAGGTATAAATACACAAGCACCCACTATTTCAGGTGGAAGAATAACGCAAGGCGTATACTTTTCCTCGCATATTGGTTTTATAAGATACATATTAAAAGAAAAGGATATTAAATTTAACTCGCCTTCCATTGCTTGTGCTAAGAAAGTTGACCCCCAACCTAAGTGGTCTAAATATGGAACTATTGCGGGAATTTTTGGGGCTATTATTGCTCTCATAGCAATTGTTTTTAGCTTAAGAAAACCTAAGCAACAAGTGGTCAATAAAGTGGAAACGTATACGCAATATGTTCGTAGGGGAGGTGAGAAGCATTCAGATGATAAAGCTAATGGTTCACAAGTTTCTGGACAGAAATGGTTGTTATCAGGTTCAATAAAAGAAACAGGTGAAAATATTTCAATTGTGGTTTCTGAAAATGAATTACAGGGTACTGGCATCATTATTGGGAGGAGCAATAAACAAAGCGACTATGCAATTCCTGCTGCAAAATTCATTAGCAGACAACATGTAAAACTTAAGTTAAATAACATGCAACTAATGATTGAAGATTTGAATACATCCAATAAGACCTTTGTGGATGATAAAGAACTCGAACCGGGGAAACTAACAAACTTGGAAAGAGGAAGTCGTTTAAATCTTGGAGATTCAGTTCAATTAACAATATCGTGATCTGTAATATGTGTTTTTTATTAAGTGTAAAAAAGGAGTTCTAAAATGCCAATTTTTAGAGGATCAAAAGGGGACTCAGATAAAGTAGACCCAGATGATGTAGTAACAAAAATTATGGATAGAAATAAGCAATCAAGTGTGGCACTTGATGATTTGCCAACCGAAATTAATCAAGCGGCTAATAAATCCGCAAAAAAAGAAAATGCTAAAACTGTTCTTTTCCGGCCTCAGGCAGAAGAAGAGTCAAGTGCTCTATTTGACCCTGCTGTAGGTTGGCTAGTTATTGTGAATGGCCCAGGTTTAGGAGAATCCTTAACGCTTGGCTATGGTAAGAATGGTATAGGGAGGTCAAATGCTGAACGTATAAGTCTTGATTTTGGGGATAATAGTGATTCATTAATTTCAAGGTCAAAACACGCAATTATTACTTATGACCCAAAAGGGAAAAAATACTATATTCAATCGGGCGATAGCATCAATCTTACATATTTAAACGAGGCTCCTGTCTTAGCTGTAACTGAATTGCAAGGAGGTGAAGATATTGTGATAGGTGAAACTACGCTCCGTTTTGTACCATTTTGTGGAAAAGACTTTAACTGGTAAAGAAATTGCTAAAACGAAGTGAAAATTATTGGTGTTCTCAAATTCAAGGAGAGCGAGAGTATCAAGAAGATGATGTTGGTTTTGATGATAGTTATCCTGATCAGTTAGTTATTTTATTAGCTGATGGTATGGGTGGTTATGCAGGTGGGGATATAGCAAGTCAGGCTGTTCTTGAGATTTTTTCGCAAACATTTAGGTCTGATAATGAAGTAATTCATTCCAAGCGTTTAGATAATTCTCTTATATCAGCAAACAATGAGTTAACCTCAATCGTAGCTAATAATCCTAAGCTACAAGGAATGGGATGCACTTTTGTTGGCACTGTTCTTAGCTATAAAAAATCGGACCTACATTGGGTAAGTGTTGGTGACTCACCATTATGGATTTTTAGGAACGGGGTATTAAAACGTTTAAATGAGGACCACTCAAAACGTAAAGAGCTAGATAGTAGGGTAGAAAAAGGTGAGTTAACTATTTTAGAGGCTAGAGAGAATCCCACTAGAAATGCGTTAACATCGGCCCTTACAGGGGAGCCTCCAAGTTTAATAGATAATAACTGCGTTAGCATTGAGAGTGAAGATATTATATTGCTAGCCAGTGACGGTATATTTTCATTATCAAATAAAGAGATAGAACAACAAATTAGTAACAGTAATACAGCAGAAGAAATTACCAGTAAGTTAATAGAGGCTGTAATAAGTAAGAAAGTAGAAAACCAAGATAATACAAGTATTCTCATCGTAAAAATTCCCCCAAATTTTAAGCAGTAAGGATAAAGCCAATGCCACATGACTACCCCGCCAACGCCTTACCGAAAGGATATATAATCAAAAACTACCAAATAAATGATGTTTTGGGTGTCGGTGGTTTTGGAATTACTTATTTAGCAGAAGATGTTCAGTTAAAAACAAAAGTAGCGATTAAAGAGTATCTTCCTTCTGATCTTGCGGTAAGAGGAAATACCTTATTAAAATCAAGCGATAGTAATCCTTCGCAATTACAGCCTAAATCACAAGCCGATAAAGAAACTTATTTATGGGGATTGGAACGCTTTCTTAATGAAGCACAGGCTGTAGCGAGCCTAAAGCACCCCAATATTGTTCAAGTTAAACACTTCTTTGAGGCAAACAATACGGCCTACTTTGTGATGGATTATGAAGAAGGCGAGGCTTTAAATAAGTTACTCAAAAAAGGTGAAAGAGTTGAAGAGGATGAAATTTACAAGCTCACATTGCCATTGCTGGACGGACTGAAAAAGGTCCATAGCAAGCACTATTTACACCGTGATATATCACCTTCAAATATCTATATTCAGGATGACGGTGATAACCCAATCTTAATAGACTTTGGTGCTGCAAGACAAAGCCTAGTGGGGAAGAGCCACAGCATGTCATCCATAATCAAGGTTGGCTATGCGCCTTACGAGCAATATCAAACTAGAGGAAATCAAGGGCCGTGGTCGGATATTTATGCTTTTGGTGCTGTACTCTATCAATTAATTTCAGGTTCTGTGCCCCTAGAATCAACCGAACGTATAAATGCAATTGTAAATAATTCACCCGACCCACTAACGCCAGCGCTTGAAATAGGCAAAGGGAAATATTCTAAGAAATTGCTTCGTGCCATAGATTGGGCTTTAAATGTTAGAGAGAAAGATAGACCGCAAAGTGTAGATGAATGGCTTGAGGCTTTACAGGGTAAAAAAGCGGTACTTAAAACGAAAGTCAACGTGTTGGAACAAGCAAAACCAATCAAAGATAAAAGAGTTAAACTTCTTTATCTTATTTCTGGTTTACTGGTAATTAGTAGTTTAGTTTTTGCTGGCTGGTTTTTTACTAAAGAGGATTCAGATACAAGTTTGAGTACTTCTTTAGTTCAACCTACTATGACAACAATAGATGAGAAAAATAAACCGACCAAGGAAGAAGGTACGGCCTCTCAGGTAGAACCAAAAAATAATAGTATTGTAGAAGAAGAGATCATTCTAGAAAATCCTCCGCCAGAAGAGGAAGAGAGCATGGCAGAAAATAAAGGTACCACAACAGTTATAGATCAGCCTAAATCTGAACTTCAGAAGTTAGAAATGGCCTGTAACAAAAATATTATGAAAGCCTGCTATGCCGCTGCTCTTAGGCTTGATGAGGGCAAGACCGTAAAACAAAACTATCCTAAAGCAAAAAAGTATTATGAAAAAGCCTGCTCAAGTAGGATTGATAAAGCATGCTTAATGTTGGGTCTTATGTATGGGCAAGGTCATGGTGTAAAACAGAGTTATAACAAGGCAGCATCATTTTACAAAAAGGCATGTGATGGTGGACTAGATCAAGGTTGTGAAATTTATGATGCAATTAAGCCTGTATTAAAAAAAGATAAAAAATTAAAGCAAGGTACGCATAAGAGCAGCACAAAAATTCAAAAGTTAGAAATGAACTGTAACAAAGGTACTATGAAAGCCTGCTATCAGGCTGCTCTTATGTTTCAAGTAGGCAAGGTAGTTAAACAAGACCTCCCTAAAGCAAAAAAATATTTTAGTAAAGCCTGTGCAAATAGATTTGATGAAGCATGCTTAATGATTGGCTCTATGTATTTGCAAGGCCTTGGTGTAAAACAGAATGATTCTAAAGCCGCATCATTTTTCAAAAAAGCTTGTGATAGTGGGTTATCTGAAGGATGTGAAAAATACAATTTAATGAAGCCTTTATTAAAACAGAGCCCAGAAGACAAAAAGTTAAATGCTCAAAAGTTAGTAGCACTATGCAATAAAGGTACTATGAAGGCTTGCTATCCTGCTGCCCTCCAATCTGATGATGCAAGCGTTGTAAAACAAAGTTTCTCTAAAGCAAGAAAGTATTATGAAAAAACTTGTGCAAGTGGAAATGGTGAGTCATGTTATATGCTTGGTTTGATCTATGGGAATGGTCATGGTGTAAAACAAAGCTATAAAAAAGCGGGGTCACTTATCAAAAAAGCATGTGATACTGGGCTAGCTCAAGCGTGTAAACATTATAAAGAGATACAGCCTTTATTGTAATTCATACCATGAAATATACTCATTTAAATAAAGCACATAAAATACAAATATTTTACAGATTATTGACCGCTGTTCTTTTCAGCATAGTAGCAACAACAAGCTACTATGCTGAAAACAATGATACTTCTTCCGGTAATTCTATTATTAACAGTACAGTTGTTTATGAAAATCATTCTTCGCTTTTTATCAACTATGTACAAAAAAATATTAATAACTTTAGTGTTGCTTATCGACTATCAAATCTATCAAAGGCAGTACCTTCAGCAATAATCAAACTGAATGAAAAAGATAGCATAGAAAGCATAACAAAAATGGCTTACCCCAAAGAGGATGATATTACAGCCGTTTTATTTCTAATTGATATAAGTGATCATCATAGACAAAAAATTATTGATAAAAATATCAACCAAATTATCCGAATTATTAAAAGTTCAAAAAAGCACTACAAATTTGGACTTGCAAGCTTTGCTGAAAACTTCAATATTCTTGCCCCCTTAGGCTCAAGTAAAGAGAATGTAATTTCTAAAGCTAAAACGCTAAAAGCGACGGGCTCTGAAACCCTATTATATCAATATATTGGTGAGTCCATTAAAAGACTAAATCAGTATAAAGCCTCAAGACGTATGCTTATTGTTTTTTCAGATGGTAAGGCTGAAGACCTTAAAGATGTTTATAACCATAAATACGTTATTAAAAAAGCATTAGAGAAAAATATCATTATTGATGGACTGGCATTTCCTCCAAAGCCTAAGAAAAATAATATTTCGTATTATCAGTCTCTTGAACGTCTTGCATCGGAAACTGGCGGAGTATTTGTTAAGGCGACCCCTGAAGGAAGTATCAAAAGTTTTGATTTAACAAAATTACTGCCTCAATCTGAAAAAGGAGGTTACTGGGAATTTAATCTGAATGAGCTAAGTAAGAAAGATTTATCTGGAAAGATTAATGCAACTCTAGCAATAAGCTATGATCAAGAAACTAAAAAAATCCCTGTTCAGTTAATACTTCCAAAGCTTATAAAGAAGAAAGTAGCTCCACCTCCAAAAAGTAAATCAAAGTATTATATGTTTGGTGTTCCATTAGTTCTATTTTTCGGAATAATCTTGGTTTTTCTTTTGAAAAAAGAAAAGAAAATTAAACATGCAACAATAGAATCATTAGATGGTAATGAAAAACATTCTATCTATGACAAGACTTACAAAATTGGTCGTAATGAAGAGAATGATCTTATTCTTGCTAATCAAACGGTATCAAGTTTTCATGCAGAAATTCATTTAAATAGAGAAAATCAATTTGTAATAACTGATTTGCAATCGGCGAATGGGATTCTAGTAAATAATGAGAGTGTTATTACTGAAGTTCTAAAAAATAATGATTTATTTGAAGTTGGTGAAGTTCGATTTAGGTTTATAACAGGGAATAATACGTCGTTATGAGTTTCCAGATAAACACTTTTAGCTCAAAAGATATTGGTGGCAGAGATGAGCAACAAGATAGTGTTATTCATGAAGTATCTTCCGATTTCAAGAGAGCTATGTTAGTTCTTGCTGATGGTATGGGTGGGCATTCAGGAGGTGCTGCGGGTTCTGCTTGTGTTATTTCTGCGGCAAAGGTGGAGTGGAATAGTTTTATTAAAGATTCCGTACTTCCTGATAAAATTTTAAATACAATTTTTCTACAAGCCTCCGCTTGTATGAAAGAACATCAGGAGACTAAAACAATATCTCCTAGAAGCACTTATGTTGCTTTGCTTATAAAAGATAATATTGCTTATCATACTCATCTTGGTGATAGCAGGCTTTATCATTTTAGAAAAGGTAAAGTTATACACAAAACTAAGGATCACTCAGTGGTTCAGATGCTTGTGGATATGGGGAATTTATCTGAAGAAGATATGGCAACACATGAAGATCAAGGTAAATTATTAAAGTGGGTTGGGGGTAATAAAGTACACCAACTGACCGTGGAAGAAATTAAAATAATAGCAGGTGACCATTTCATATTGTGTAGTGATGGTTTGTGGGAACATGTAAATACGGAGAGAATGGAACAAGTTTTACAGCAAACAAGCAATATAGAAAAAATTGCTAATTCATTTATCTCATTAGCCAAAGAATCTGGGAAAGAAAAAGGTGATAATATTTCCATCGCTTTATTATCTGTAAATAAAAATCGTAAAGAATCTTATTTTAAAAAACTGTTAAGTAAACTCACTTGATAAATTTAAACTACAAACAGTCAATCTTAGGAAACCAAGCAATGACCCAATTTATTAAACAATTATTGTTAAGTCTATTATTCATTATTCCATCTGTTGGGGCGTTTGCTATACCACAGCAGGTGCTTGATGCTAAAAAGAGCGTCTATTATATAGAAGTTAGCCTTGAAAACGACGAGGGAAAAAAAATTGTAGGAGGTTCTGGTACAGGATTCTTAATAAATAACGATGGAAATATTATTACAAATCATCATGTTATAAATACTAAGGGTCTTAGAAACAAGATTATTAAATCTATTTTAAAAGATCAAGGTAAAAAATATAAATGTGATTTTCTAAAGCCAAACCAACTAAATAAGTCTTGTAAAAATAAATTAACGCAGTCTATTTTTGCTATAAAAAAGGCTCTTGCTAAATATAAGCCTGCTATTCATGTTGTTATGGGAGAGGAGAAAACTGAGGAAAGCTTAAAAAAAGCTAAACTCATATGGAAGAATAAAGAAAACGACCTTGCCTTAATCTCAGTAGAGTATCTCAAAGGCAAAAATAAACCATCATTAGCCTTATCAGAGGCTGCTCCAAAACAACTTATGCCTGTTTATGCGATTGGTTATCCTGGCGTTACGCTTGTACAGCGCTTGGATCATAAAGCAATAGAGGCGAGCATAACAGATGGGAGTATTTCTGCTATATTAAGCGACGGGGTTGCAGGCATTAATACAAAAGTTATTCAACATACTGCAAGTGTAAACCCTGGCAATAGTGGTGGTCCGTTAGTTAACGGTTGTGGTCAGGTAGTGGGTATAAATACACAATCAGTAACTCGTTCAGGTGGACGAATAACTCAAGGCGTATACTTTTCTTCGCATATCGGTTTTATAAGATATATATTAAAAGAAAAAGATATTAAATTTAATTCACCCCTCGCTGCTTGCACTAAAAAAGTTGTACCATCTCAATCTAAATGGCCAAAATATGGAACTATAGCAGGAATTTTTGGAGCAATTATTGCTCTAATTGCAATTGCTTTTAGTCTAAGAAAGCCAAAACAGCAGGTTGTTAATCAAGTGGAAACATATACACAATATGTTCGTAGGGGAGGTGAGAAGCATTCAGATAATAAAGCTAATGGTTCACAAGTTTCTGAACAGAAATGGTTGTTATCAGGTTCAATAAAAGAAACAGGTGAAAATATTTCAATTGTGGTTTCTGAAAATGAATTACAGGGTACTGGCATCATTATTGGGAGGAGCAATAAACAAAGCGACTATGCAATTCCTGCTGCAAAATTCATTAGCAGACAACATGTAAAACTTAAGTTAAATAACATGCAACTAATGATTGAAGATTTGAATACATCCAATAAGACCTTTGTGGATGATAAAGAACTCGAACCGGGGAAACTAACAAACTTGGAAAGAGGAAGTCGTTTAAATCTTGGAGATTCAGTTCAATTAACAATATCGTGATCTGTAATATGTGTTTTTTATTAAGTGTAAAAAAGGAGTTCTAAAATGCCAATTTTTAGAGGATCAAAAGGGGACTCAGATAAAGTAGACCCAGATGATGTAGTAACAAAAATTATGGATAGAAATAAGCAATCAAGTGTGGCACTTGATGATTTGCCAACCGAAATTAATCAAGCGGCTAATAAATCCGCAAAAAAAGAAAATGCTAAAACTGTTCTTTTCCGGCCTCAGGCAGAAGAAGAGTCAAGTGCTCTATTTGACCCTGCTGTAGGTTGGCTAGTTATTGTGAATGGCCCAGGTTTAGGAGAATCCTTAACGCTTGGCTATGGTAAGAATGGTATAGGGAGGTCAAATGCTGAACGTATAAGTCTTGATTTTGGGGATAATAGTGATTCATTAATTTCAAGGTCAAAACACGCAATTATTACTTATGACCCAAAAGGGAAAAAATACTATATTCAATCGGGCGATAGCATCAATCTTACATATTTAAACGAGGCTCCTGTCTTAGCTGTAACTGAATTGCAAGGAGGTGAAGATATTGTGATAGGTGAAACTACGCTCCGTTTTGTACCATTTTGTGGAAAAGACTTTAACTGGTAAAGAAATTGCTAAAACGAAGTGAAAATTATTGGTGTTCTCAAATTCAAGGAGAGCGAGAGTATCAAGAAGATGATGTTGGTTTTGATGATAGTTATCCTGATCAGTTAGTTATTTTATTAGCTGATGGTATGGGTGGTTATGCAGGTGGGGATATAGCAAGTCAGGCTGTTCTTGAGATTTTTTCGCAAACATTTAGGTCTGATAATGAAGTAATTCATTCCAAGCGTTTAGATAATTCTCTTATATCAGCAAACAATGAGTTAACCTCAATCGTAGCTAATAATCCTAAGCTACAAGGAATGGGATGCACTTTTGTTGGCACTGTTCTTAGCTATAAAAAATCGGACCTACATTGGGTAAGTGTTGGTGACTCACCATTATGGATTTTTAGGAACGGGGTATTAAAACGTTTAAATGAGGACCACTCAAAACGTAAAGAGCTAGATAGTAGGGTAGAAAAAGGTGAGTTAACTATTTTAGAGGCTAGAGAGAATCCCACTAGAAATGCGTTAACATCGGCCCTTACAGGGGAGCCTCCAAGTTTAATAGATAATAACTGCGTTAGCATTGAGAGTGAAGATATTATATTGCTAGCCAGTGACGGTATATTTTCATTATCAAATAAAGAGATAGAACAACAAATTAGTAACAGTAATACAGCAGAAGAAATTACCAGTAAGTTAATAGAGGCTGTAATAAGTAAGAAAGTAGAAAACCAAGATAATACAAGTATTCTCATCGTAAAAATTCCCCCAAATTTTAAGCAGTAAGGATAAAGCCAATGCCACATGACTACCCCGCCAACGCCTTACCGAAAGGATATATAATCAAAAACTACCAAATAAATGATGTTTTGGGTGTCGGTGGTTTTGGAATTACTTATTTAGCAGAAGATGTTCAGTTAAAAACAAAAGTAGCGATTAAAGAGTATCTTCCTTCTGATCTTGCGGTAAGAGGAAATACCTTATTAAAATCAAGCGATAGTAATCCTTCGCAATTACAGCCTAAATCACAAGCCGATAAAGAAACTTATTTATGGGGATTGGAACGCTTTCTTAATGAAGCACAGGCTGTAGCGAGCCTAAAGCACCCCAATATTGTTCAAGTTAAACACTTCTTTGAGGCAAACAATACGGCCTACTTTGTGATGGATTATGAAGAAGGCGAGGCTTTAAATAAGTTACTCAAAAAAGGTGAAAGAGTTGAAGAGGATGAAATTTACAAGCTCACATTGCCATTGCTGGACGGACTGAAAAAGGTCCATAGCAAGCACTATTTACACCGTGATATATCACCTTCAAATATCTATATTCAGGATGACGGTGATAACCCAATCTTAATAGACTTTGGTGCTGCAAGACAAAGCCTAGTGGGAAAGAGCCACAGTATGTCATCCATAATCAAGGTTGGCTATGCGCCTTATGAGCAATATCAAACGAGAGGAAACCAAGGGCCGTGGTCAGATATTTATGCTTTTGGTGCAGTACTGTATCAGTTGATTACTGGCTCTGTACCTGTGGAATCAACCGAGCGCATTAATGCGTTGGTCAACGATTTACCTGACCCATTAACACCTGCTATAGAAATAGGTAAAGGGAAATACTCTAAGAAATTATTGCGCGCTATTGATTGGGCGTTAAATGTAAGAGAGAAAGATAGACCACAAAGTGTAGATCAATGGGTTGGTGCCTTACAAGGTGCACCTATTAATACCACAGCGTCTGTTACTACTTATAAAAATACGCAAAAACTAACAACAAAACAGCACAATAAAAAGGGATATATTATAGGCGGGCTTGCAATCATCAGTGCAATTATGATTGGAAGTTGGCTGTACTTTGGAAAAACACCCACTTCAACGCCTGCACCAATTAAAACCATAAGCAAAAAAGTAGCGACTGAATCAAAAAATGACAGCAAAAAGAATGAAAAAATAACAACATCATCAGAAGAAGAACCGACTGAAAAAAATCAAGAAATTACCAGTCTTCCTATACTGGATGAGCCAATAACTAAACCAGAGCAAGAAGTTGTAGCAGATACTTGTGAGAGTGGGAATGCTCAAAAATGCTTCGATATTGGCATGTCGTATAGTCTTGGAGAAGGGGTCGAAAAGAATGAGCGTAAAGCCTCGAAATATTTCTTAGAAGCATGTAATGCTGGACATGGAAAAGGTTGCCTCATCGTAGCCTCTATGTACTCTGAAGGAATAGGAGTAAAGAAAAGTGACCCTCTTGCCTCAAAATATAATATTAAAAGCTGTAAACTTGGGAATGGTTCAGCTTGCTACCTTCTTGGAATTAATTATCAAAATGGTCTTGGCGTTAAAAAAGATAGCAAAACAGCAGCCATATATTTTAAAAAATCCTGTGATTCCCTCTACGCTGACGGTTGTATTGGCATAGGGGTGCTCTATGAAAAAGGGTTTGGGGTTAAAAAAGATTTTAAAAAAGCTAAAGTCTTTTTTAGCAAAGGATGTGATTTAGGAAATCCAGTTGGATGTCTATAGCCTTAAACTAAAATATTCTATAAATGTCTTTATCTACATCTTTCTATACTTTCATTTAAAGAAACCTCAAATAAAGTAATTACCCCGAACCCGTTGGGGGTGATATTGACAGGCCAGAGGCTGGCATAAAGATTGGGAAATTGCTGATGACTATAACAACCAATTTGACATACAATACACAGAGATACCCTATACTACACCCCCCCACTTTTGTAAGGCTACCATGCAAAAGTGGGGGGGTGTCCTTGTAAAATATACAAAGGACAGAAATAATAAAATGGATAAATACGCCGTAATCGGTAACCCAATCAATCACAGTAAATCCCCACAGATTCATCATTTGTTTGCACAGCAGACTGAAGATGAAATCATGTACGAGGCGTTGTTGTCACCCGTGGATGAGTTTGCAGAAACCGTTGAAGCGTTTCGCAACGGCGGTGGCATGGGCTTAAATGTTACCGTGCCGTTTAAGCAACAAGCCTTTGAGCTGGCAGATGAGCTTAGTGATTATGCAAAACGCGCAGGCGCAGTGAATACTTTGGTTTTTCATCAAGATGGCACAATTTATGGCACGAATACCGACGGAATCGGCATGGTGCGAGATTTGGTTGAAAACCATGAGTCACCTATCACGGGTAAACGTATTTTAGTTTTAGGTGCAGGCGGTGCGGTGCGTGGGGTGATCCAGCCTTTGTTACAACAGCTCCCTGCACAAATATTCATAGCTAACCGCACACCCGAGCGCGCCACTGAACTTGCCAATGATATGCAAGATTTACGTGAAGATTGTGAACTGGCAGGTGGAGGCTTTGCTGATATTGAAGGCGAGTACGACTTAATCATCAATGGAACCGCCGCAAGTTTGCAGGGCATTATGCCGCCAATACCA